>PKQL01000338.1:0-30362 GCA_002916455.1 Penicillium sp. CF05
ATCTTATACGAAGCAATGCTTTAATTGAGGAAACTTGCTTTTGTAATAGTATATAGTTCGAAGGCGTTTTTGGCTCCTAATCGCTACCCCGGCTCGGAGGTGTAGCAAGCCGAATATCGAGCTTCGAAATCATTCTCTCTAGTGCAAAAGGTATTAAACCAGCAGAGCTAAATTTATTTTTAATAGTCTCAGATTTAGAAGCCTCCATTCGTGTAAGAGTGTATACTTCGAGGATATCAAGTTTATTGATATGATTTATCCCGCTTCGCTTTTTGAATTCAACTAGTCGGCCATAGGCTTGGTTTTAGTACCGTAAACTAGCCTATATCGAGAGGTTATAAAAGGTGGGAAGAATGCGGTGGTGTATAAATGGTATAATACTATTTTACTTATAAATCTTATGGAGTTTCAGCGTTGAACGACTTCCGTAGCCGTCGAGTATTAAGAGCCGATATCGTCCTTTCGTACGCCAAAAGGTAGAGGGAATAAAGTACTCTTTAAGCTAGCGAATACTAATTCCAGGCCTTGACAAGTACTGCGGATTTGTTGCTGTCTTGGCGCCAAGAAGAGCCAAGACGGTACCAATTCTTTTAGTAATACCAAGCCTTTTTTGTACTACCTATTTAGGTAACTTTATTACTTAAAATGATATGGTCGCAGTACTACAGTACCAGATTCTTTTTAGTACTGCAGTACTTGTCAAGGCCTAGTTAAAAGAGTATATCTCGGCAAGTTAAATCGTTTAATTAATTAAGATCTAATTGCTGGGCGCGTTTGGGTGGGCCAGCTCGCTTGTGGAATGCGTTATCACTTTTAAACATAAGTCTAATTGGTTCACCATGGAAAGTTGCATAAATGGTTTATTAGTTGCATAGTAAACCTAATTGACATCTTCTAGTTCACCCTCAAGCCTGGGCTAAGACGTGAGGTAAATGATACCTAGGTAGATTAAGGGTACGGGCCGTAGTACGGACCCCCCCTTGTTAATTTGAACGTTCTTAGTATCCGTACCCGTGGATAACGCATCTTTCTATCATTCAGACCAGATCAATACCTTGCGTGCTGATGCGAGAGTCAAATTAATGTACCATCTCCTTAGAATAGTGACAGTTAATACTTAGGTATGTGTGACGTCTACCTTCTACCCACCGCTATTTCGCTTCGCGCTGATTAGTTGCAGTTTTAGAGCTGCCCAGATGGTTACATAGCATTAGATGGAGGGTTCTGCAGCCTCTTCATCAGATAAATCACATCAAATGAATCATATCATATATGTAACCTCACCGCTGTTTAGACGTGCATATAGACCTCAGATATTACGTTGACTTCTTCAAGGGCATAAGGCTAGATATAAGCGCAATCCTAATCCTATAAAGTATTTTCATTCCCCCAAAATTTTCTCGCCCAGTTTGTTTTATAGGCCTGCTGCGACTATCTCGTTCCTGCATCATGATCCCACCATGTCTGCCGCAAACCGTGCCTCTTGGGGAAGCAATTCCCCCTAACAGTCCTTATGTACGTAAAACACTGTTCGTCCGAGAAAGGCTTTGGCTGATTTCTTCTCAGACAATCCTCTGCTCATTGCCAACCATGAAATCGATGAATGCGCTGGCTGCAGGTGAAGGCTGGCTCATCTCACAACTCAAAACTCAATACCCCCGGTGAGCATAGTGATCGATTCTCGTGACTTCAATTACTTTTCTGATAATTTATAGATTCTACTTCACCAAGGAGGTCCGAGAGCTAAGCGAGAGGATCTTAAAACGTCTCGGTCTTGATGGGGCCGATGGAGTGGCGTGTCTGGTCTTTCGCTCGCTTCCTAGCGTCTCTCGCTGTTTAAAGGCAATCCAAGAAGCCAGCGGCCCCGGCGATGCGGTAATTCCTGTGCAGTTTTCCCAGCCCGAGAGTCTTTCCTGTGAAGCTTTCTGGTTGGATATTCATGCCATAATTTACCCAGTTCAGTATTTCGGTGCAGCTTTTACATACTGGGTTAACTCTGGAGACGGGATTTCTGCTCGCCATGCAGCATTTTGCCTCACTGGATTCGATTACCTGCAGTCCAATTCATCTAACCCTGCGTTCTGCACTGCCGGCCCCAAAACACTAGCCCTTGAGGGGGAGCAGATTCCTGTATTACGTGCGTCAGGAATGTTCGAACGGGATTGTATCAAACACGATATCGCGACCCTTCTTCAATCAGAGGACCATGACCAACCACCTCCGTCACCTAATGATGTCTTTTTGTATCCTGGTGGAATGTCTGCCATCAATGCAGTTGCACGAACTTTGGGGGATCTGGGTATCAACTCAGGTGTCTTCACTTTTGGGTGAGTCTCGATCTACGAAATTAAGGATGCCTTTCTAACATAAAAGCAGTTGGCTGTACACAGAAACCGTTAAGATCCTCGAGCATCGCTGGCCAGATATTACAATCTACAGAAAGGGTGGGGATGAAGAGCTCGATCGCCTCGAAGCATCTCTAAAATCTGGAGCACAAATCACCGCCCTATGGGTCGATGTACCTTCAAACCCAATGCTTATCACGCCTGATATGCCCCGACTTCGCCGCCTGGCAAATGAACATGGGTTCTTGATTCTAATCGACGGCACTGTGGGCACATTTGTAAATGTTGACCTCTTGCCCTATGCCGATGTGCTTATGTCTAGTCTGACTAAGATGTACAGTGGATACGCCAATGTACTGGCGGGAAGGTATGTCAGATTGTTTTTTCCTTTATTACGACTAGTTGATTGACTCTTAGTCTGAAGTGCCGTTGTAAACCCCCGGTCACCTTATTACGAGAAATTGCATCGGCAATTGACTGTCTCCTACGAGGATACATTGTTCCCCGGAGATATCGCCGTCCTTCACGATAATTCTAGGGATTTTGTCCACCGTGTTCAAGTTACCAACAACAATGCTAAAATTGTCGCCACTAAGTTGGCTGCTCATTCTGCCGTAGAGCGAGTCAACTTTCCAACCATGACGACAGTGCCACACTACGAGCGTATCCGCCGCCGCGATGGAGGATATGGTCATTTGCTGAGCATCATCTTCCGAGACAACGAAACTGCCGCCCGATTCTACGATGGAGTGGATATCTTCAAGGGTGGCAGCTTTGGAACCGTCTTTACACTTTCAACTCCATTCGCCCAGTTGGCAACGGATGAAGATCGGGGTCGTTTTGAAGAGGCAGGTATTCCAAGCCATATTGTTAGAATCAGCATAGGGATGGAGGATGTGGATACCATTTTGGATACCCTTTTCGAAGCTATCGAAATGGCTACAATGAGAGACTAGGTATGAAGGGCTAATGCCGAAATGCAAGAAATGGCTCGAATTGAAATAGAACTTTCCACCGCAAGCAAGTATTTCGCTTTTGTATGTAGCCGAATATCCTATATCCTTCTGGCTATAACAAAATAAGCGGGATAAGCGGGAAATGTCAAAGACAGAAACCGACTATCCATGTAGATGCTAGTATAAAATGATAAAGTGTTCTGAATCCTTGATGCTCCACCCTTGTACATTTTCTTGAAGCTAAAGCGGGAAGATTTGCCAATTTATGTCAGTCCCCGCATTTTTCATGACGCGGGGCCCCATCGACACACAAGTTGAAAGGGCAAGGCGAGGACATGGACTATATGCCGATGCATGGACTATATGCTGATGAGCTGACACGTGTGGGGCCAAACATCAGGAGTTTGGAGTATATGTACTTCGATATACAGCCGCTGCGGGGTTTGTATTACAATATATTGTCGTTGAGAGATCAACAGGCCAAATCGCACAGGGGCTGAGTCCCACCATGGAAGGGCCCGCCTGATCCATTCTACATGTCCAACCTTGGAGCATCAGCCTTAAAGAGGCAGGCATCTAGGAAGTGAATCTCCAAGTATGCCCATAGGCACCGTCTCAGTGAGATAACCCGAAAAGCATGGGAAAAGAGGTAGAGTCCATTTCTGGATCGGAAATGCAATTCATGAAACAGCCTATCAAATGAGTCGGTAAGTGACTCTGAAGTCTAGCCTGTGAAGACTGTCCGTAGACAGCTCACATCCAGCCACAGCTTTCCATCCTCAGACCGCCATGGGTATTCATCCATTTCCGCGAATCAACCTCCAAAAAAAACCCATCCGTTGCCAGCAAAAAAAAAATTCAAGTGAAGACGAAGAAGCGTGATATCATCCGTACAAGTACCAGCCGTATCTGGTGTGCTTTCGTTCGTTTGGGCCGTGGTCGTGCCGTAGTCATGCGAAGATTTTCATCGTAGAACTCGACTAGCCGATCGCGGCTCAGGTAGTTGTTTTAACGACTTGAATAATCTATTGGCCGGGGTTGGGGTTCATCTGCATTTCGCGACTGGTCAGCTTTTCTGTCCTTCATTTTCGGTATTCGTGGTGTGGTCGTGGATATTTTGCGAAATTTGCGTCGTTGTGCATTGTGCGTTGTGTGTGGGTGTGAGTCATTCGATATGTACCTTGCGCTTGCCACCGGTCATGGTAACATTGACGAAGCGGCGGGTGTAGAGGACACGCTTGTAGGCGCGACCCTTGGGGTTCTTCTTCTTCTCCTGGGGCTCGACCTGGATGCAGAATCGTCGTTAAAAGACTGGTCGGACGGATGGCCACTGCGGTCGTATATCGAGTGGCATTGGTTGGAAATCGAAGAGAACTCACCTTAGGAGTGGCAGCCTTGACCTTACCGGCACGGGCGAGAGAGCCGTGAACCTTACCCATTTTGGATTATTGACGTTGATGAAGATGGAAGTGGTTTGGTGATGAAGCGATTCTTGAATCTCGATTTGGGAGTGCAAAATTGGGAGTGCGACCTGTGTGGGGCGGCTTAGCGAGTGCTTTCGGTCCGGATTAACTCAGTCCGTGTGGAGTCATGTGATATGAGGTGTGGATGAGGTAAGCCGGGTTTAAGGCCCCCGGGGGTTCTTGGCAATGGTTTCTCCGAGGTGTGTACCTACAGATACAGAGTATATATGACTGAGTATGGCGATAGAACTTACCGAGTGTTATAGTAGCGGAAGTTGATAGGTGAAAGAAAGAGAAGAAACTCAAAGCAAGAAGCAAGCAAGTTGTACATATTTATTTTCTCAACTAGAGTTTACGCAGTTCTTACTACCTCAGGTGGGATCCTCCACAGTTCGTCCATAGCAAACAGCCTTATGACTCAAAGTCGGGGTCTCTTTTTGGTATCATGAGTAATGTACAAGGTTCTCACCAGCGCTATGCAGTATTAGGTATTCCAAAATTCCATGGATGCAACACATCCAGCTCACCTTTTGGCATACACTTAGGCCCCCTTCGATTTCTCCTTGGCAGCAGCCTCTTCTCGTTCCCTCTTCCTTGCCAGATACCGCTCTTTGGCGCTGGACACATCTTTCTCCGTCTTGTGGCTGCGGCTCTTTTCGGCTATCTCCCTTTGCTTTGCAGCCTCAGCCTCCTCTTCTTGTCGCGCACGCTCCTCGTATTGACTTGCGACCATGTCGGTCTGTCGAGCTCGCTGGGCAGCACGGCCGCCCTGGTAACCAGCACCGGCACCCGGTCGTCCGGCAGTAGGCCGTGAAACTCCCGTTTTGGCAGCAGATGTCTGGGCTTTCGGTTTTGGTGCCACATTCAGTCCTGCAGACAACAACTGGCGCTTGTCGACAACTTGGCCTTCATCGTTCACAACAACTCGAGCTCCATGGGCATTGAGATCATCCGCGTTCTGGGCATCCGTCTTATCCTCTTTATCCTCCGTCTCCTCGATGATCTCGCCTGCTTTGACGCGGCGGGCAGTTTCTTCCGCAGCCTTCATGACCTCTTCGTGCCGTGCTTCTCCTCGTGACAGAACGTCCCGGTAGAATCCAATCATGCCGGCACCGCCGCTCTTTTTGCGCTGTTCTTCCTCTGCCTTTTCACGGCGTGCTTCCTCTTCCTCTGCCTTCCGCAGTTCCGCTTGCTGCGCCTTGTAGGCAGATGTGACAAATTTCTCCTTGTCGTCAAACTCATCACCTTCAGCTTCACGCTCTCTGGCTAGCTGGCGATCCTTGGCCCGCAGTTGATCCCGTTTCCGGATCTCCGCACTTTGTAGCAAGTTCTGCATGTACTTAGGTGTGTCGCTCTTGGTTTCCACCGAGGCCTTAGCGGGTTTGGCGTGCAAACTGTCGTATACTTCATCGTATGAGTAGATCAATGGGTCGAGTTCTTCAGCTGCCTTTGCTTGCACATTGCTGCTATGCAATGACGCGAGATTGGTGTATTTCTGGGCAGGGGCGGTTGGCTTCTCCGACTTCGCCTGGTTCAATCCAAGATTAATTGCGCCTTGTTGCTCTTTTTCTCTTTCTTCGTCTTCATCCTCATCGTCTGCAAATAGCGAGTTCTTGCTGAGCGGTTTGGCTGTTGGTTTGGGACCGCTCCCGAATTGAATTTTGCGTTTCGGCGGTGGCCCTGCGCTTGGCGGAGGTTTCTTTTGCGTAGCTGGCTCCTCTAGCCCTCCAATGGTTGATATTTCAATCGCACCACCGCCAGTTTTCTGGTCTTCATCGGAGTCGTCGTCGAAAATATTCTTTCTTTTCTGTCCGAGAGCATTCCCCGGTTTCGTCGCCGCAAGACTCTTGTTGGGAAGGTTCAATCCGTAGGGGAGATTTGCCGGCATATTAAAAGTCTGCCCGAGCAGGTCCAGGGCTTCGTGTACTCGGAATAATAGTAATGACACTGGCGTGTTTGGCAGGAGGTGCTTGTCGAGATCAAAAGTTGCGACAGCGATCGACCGCGATAAAGCCTTGGCTGGTTATCAGTTGATCACGTGCCGGTAGCTTTTGCGGGGAGATTGGAGCATTTGAATATTGAAGTATACATTCATGTACCAAGCACAAGGTAATATTGGCTAGTTCAATAAGAGCTATCAATTAAATTTGAATAGAATATGTATCCTTTAAGCTGATTGTACCGCTACGCACAGCCATATCATCAATACGGATATAGCAATTTCAGTTCTAGTTTTCAGATGCAAAGATATATAATAGCTGAGGACCGGTTTTGGACAAGATATCAAATACAAGAATCCTTCGAAGACAGCGTGAATGTCAATTTAAACTACATCAAAAACCCAGAAATTCACATTATTAAACAAGATCTTCCAACTTTCAAGTTGACATCAAAAAGTGTAACATCTTCATTTAGGCAAGCTCATTTCTTATCGGGCACGTGATGGCGGCCGCTAGTAAAGCCGCAATCCCCAGCTCCTCGGCCTTCCTTGGGTCCATCTCCACCCTGAATAATCCCAGTCTGCTCAAAATGTCCTACTACTTTACCATCCTGTCACCCACCGACACACCTTTGTTCAACATCGCCTTTGGTACATCGAAGGGGGGTGGTGATGGCATTGCCCGCTTCCGCTTCCCAGAGACAGCGCAGTACATGAACCAGTTCATCATCCACTCAAGTCTGGACATATTGGAAGAAGCGCAGTGGACCAATGGCGGAATGTGAGTTTAATAAGTTATTCCATATTTAACTGGCTTTTGCAAACTGGCTCGAACCCCCCCCCGGAGCTTGATCCTGAGAGCCCATATGAACCCCCCGGCCCAATAACACGCTTCATACCCCACATCGAACCCCCATCCCAAATCTAACATTGCGCAAAAGGTACCTGAAGCATATCGACACCTACCCACCGGCAGCAGCCTACATCACGGCCTTCCTAACTCCAAGTGGAGCGCGCTTCCTCCTCCTCCACCAACCCCCGAGTCTCCCCTCTTCAACCAGCACTAGCAGCGGCCTTGGCTCGTCCTCACTGCTAGGCACAGCAGGATCCACCACACGCGCCTCATCCAGCTCCATCGCTGCAAACCCAACCTCCCCACAGACCGAAGAGGCCGTGCGCCAGTTTATGAACGAGGTATACGAGAACTATGTCAAGACGGCGATGAGTCCGTTCTATAAACAGGGGATGGAGATTAAGAGTCCTGTTTTCAGAACGCGGGTTACTGCTGCAGGGAAAAAATGGCTGTAGTCAGGATGCCTCTTGTAGTTTTAGTTCATGAGCGTGGCGTTTAAGGGCATGTATTCTTTGGGGGTTGATTCTTTCTCTGTACCTATTGCATTGTTCTGGCTTCAATGTCTGCATAATAGAGAACCAAGTTTTCAAGTCAATGACCTTGTCGATACTCTGAAGTGTAATGTAATACAAATAAAAATGTGCTTGTTATTTCTGGTTAAACATGACAAATTGAAAAGTGCAAGCGACTATGCTTCTGCGCATAAAGTAGCTGGCAGAAAATGACACCAGTTAGGATCAACAAAGTCCCTGGCCCGCTAAAACCTAACAAAAGAAGAGGCTCAAAAAAGAAAAGCAACGAGTATGCGCACTGCAGTATCTCAACAGAAAAGAGATAACTCCAGTCCCAAACGCCGGGGAAATTCCTTCCAATCCCAGTGTCCAAAGCCAACCCGCTAAAACAAATAGTACATACTTAGACGGTCATCTGAGGAGCCAGCTTCTTCATGGTGACGGTTTTGAAATTATCGACAGCGTGGATGACATCTTCCAACTTGGCAACAGTGCCGAAGATTCCGCCTTCCATTTTAATGGATTGCATGGTGCCCAGATGCAGCGACGGCTCGGCGGCTGCAGTACCGTCATCCAAAACGACACAGTCAAAGCCACGGTCATTAGCTTCGCGCATGGTCGTCGAGACGCAGACGTCGGTGGTCACACCTGCGATGACGAGGTTTTTCACCCCTTTGTTGCGAAGGAGAAGCTCAAAGTCGGTGTGTGCAAAGGCACCTCGGCCGGGCTTGTCGATGACAGGCTCACCGGGGAGAGGATACAATTCGTCAACAGTGTCATGGCCCAGTTCGCCACGGATAAGCAGGCGGCCCATGGGGCCGGGGGAGCCAATACCCAAGCCGGATGCGTTGTTACGGGACCGGTATGCCTCACGGCTCGAGAGAGTAGATAGGTCGGGTCGGTGTCCTGATATGAGTTAGTAAAAACATGTTAGGAGTTAATAACGAGGCAATAAGTACCCTCGCGAGTATGATAGACAGGGAAACCCCCAGAGCGGAAAGCATGAAGCAATCTTTGCAGGCGGGGAACCAAAGCCTGCGCGGCAGAAATATCATATCCCTGATATCCCATGTATCCTTCGGGCAGACAGACTACGAGAAAATCAGCCAGTCGATCTACTGACGATGGTAATAGTCAGAAATACTCACAGTCCTTTTGCATGTCAATTATCACAAGAGCAGTGGTGTATGGGGTGAACGAAGCGTCATGGGGCCAGTCGTATGGGATGGCTGGCAGCTGGCCCTTGCGGACCTTGTGGTGAGGCACCTGTCGCGGCCTCTCGACAATAGGACCATGATTGTGTGCCGCGTTTAGCACCGTCAGGGTCCAGATACCTGGAGAGCCGGCTGCGACTAGCATGAAAGGACAATCCATCAACCGCGAGGTTCTGCGGCGCTTGCGCGTTTCCTCAGTCAGACCGTTCCGTGGTCGATAGTGGCCGCCACGATCACAACGCAGCCATACTTTGGCGGTGCGGCCAGGTTTCTTCTCCGTGGGTGTGCTTGACGACTTAACTACCACATTGTAGCCATGTTCCTTGCCATGGTCCTGGACTGCGGCGAGAAGAGTTGCTCTATAGACATAAATTGTTGATATTGGTCCTACTAAGCAAGGGGCGATGAGGGCGGAGAACTTACTTGTCAGGGTATGTTCCCTCTGGAGGGGGAACCAATTGCATTGCCAGCTCCGGAATGTCTTGAAGGTCGCTGGGCGCATCGTCAAGGTTGAGATCGGTTGAGTCTGCCATGGTGATAGATCGAGTTGGGCCTTAGCCTCACCGAAAGGGATCTATCTAAGGACGGAAACTGTAAGTTCAGATGTCATACCGCCATCCCACGTTTAGCCGATGCGCCTCAAACCTGGGGTAGACAGATGGAGCTTGCGAGTAATCGGGGGTAAACAAGTGCGTGGAAGCAAACAGGATGATCAGCGATCTTAAGAACGCGTGCGTGGGCATAACATCCAGAATAGTGCCTGGAGGTAACAAACACCTGTACTTAGAGCTTGGAAGCTCGCAGGAGGTTCTAGAGCAAATATTTCAAGGTAGACAAAGCCACTTACCTCTCCGACTTGATTGCTCTAGAGACCTAAAGACTGGAGACCGGGGACTGCTGAGGTCCAGATCACGGGCTGAAGTCGATCAGGATCACTTTCAGCTCCAAATGAGGTTAGCTCCACATTCCTGCCTGAAACTGCCTGGGGCAGAAAATCCCTGCCTTAACATACCAAAAGAGCGGTGGGTGGCTGAGCCCAGATCTGCCAAATGAGGACTAGCGCATCTACCGGCCCCCCCTGACGACCGAAACAACAACATCGGTTTCTCCCAGCCCGATCTAATCTAACCCGCTTTTCGACACGAGGCGGGTCGAAGGTAACCCAGCTTTGCACATCTGAGCTTGCCACATCCCTGGATCTTTTCTTCCTCTCTGTGGAGGGACACATTATCAGGTACCGCTATCAATCCCTTGCGTCACCGCCTCGGCGAGGGGCTCTTATCAAAACGCACGGTTGTTTACATCGGGCCACCACGCAGCATATGAGTCTTTGAGAGGGGCTGGAGTGATCTGCAGGGCAAGACAGGCTGGTGTACAGTCTCTGGTGATTTTCGCCAATTTTGGACGACACTCGTCGTCCAGACATCTTCTTTGCGACCGGTCCTGTGGGTGCCCAACGCGAGAAGATGCCGGCCGTCGATGAGTCAACTTCCGAACGGAAGCATACGAGCAGCTCTTACAGAGATGAACTGGCTCATTACAAAGCCCAGTATGAGCTACTTGAGGCGGAGCTTGCGGACTTTCAGTCCTCCAGCCGGGAGCTGGAGACTGAGATGGAGAAGGACATTGAAGCTTCGGAGAAGCGGGAGCGGCAGCTGAAGGAAAAGCTCGACACGATGCGATATGAAGTCGACGAGTGGAAGGTAAAGGATCATGCCCATTGCTCACTACTGTGCGGGTGCTAACATTGTGCTGGCAGAGCAAATACAAGCAATCGAAAACCGAAGGCAACTCTGTGCAGAACAACCTGCAGAAAGAAATTACCACCCTGCGGGAAGCGAACCGCACTTTGCAGCTCAAGCTTCGAGATATTGAAGTTGCCAACGATGACTACGAGCGCCAAGCCCGGAACACCACCTCGTCCCTGGAGGACATGGAGTCCAAATACAACATCGGCATCGAGCGCGGGGTCTTGCTCGAGGAGGAGATAAGAAATGGGGAGCAGGAACGGGAGCAGCTGCGCATTGACAACCAGCGCCTCCGGGATGAGCTGTCGGATCTGAAGATTGAGACCGAGATCATCCAGGAGAAGCTTCGAAATACCGAAGGGCATGGGATGCGCCGCCGCAAGCCCACTCCTTTGTACCATCGCAGCCCCGCAACTCCACAGAGTTTGGAGATCTTTGACCGTTCGCCTGGCACCGCTACATCTTCCCCAGTATTTGCCACGCCCCCCGCTAAACCATCCCTTGCGTCGTCTACCGCTACTCCACCTTCGCCCCCCATCTCTGAGTCGTCTGTGAACATGCGCAAGTCGATCAACGCTCACTCAAACTCCACGCCTACATTCCCTCGACAGAGAGCCGCTGGCGCAGATCCAGTGAACTCTAGAACCCTTCACGCACGGACTCAACCGCGCACCACTCATTCACGCACTCCATCTCTCGCTTACAGCAATGGCGCATATAGCACCGGCAATGGCAACAGCAGCGGAAATGGTCGGTCAACCCCCTCTATGCCGATCTCCTCTCGCAACAGTTTGACAAGAATGAACACCTCGCGGCCACCGGCGCTTCCGAAGTCTGGCTCACTGTTCCAGATCCGTGGCCTGATTGGTAAGATGCAGAAGCTCGAAGAGCGCGTTCAATCAGCTAAATCGCGACTTCCTGCCCCATCTGACACCTCTTCTCGCGGATCCCCTCGCTCAGGGTCTGTGATCAGCGACACCCCGATCGTGCCCTCGTCGATCACTGTCCGCAGGGATTCTCGCAAGCGGCTGAGTAATAGTAGCCTTGGTTCCTCAGCGCGGGATAGTGAAAGTACTCCATCTTACCCCCCACAGGGCCGCCAGTCATTTGGCCGGACAGGCGAGAGTCGCCCGAGCAGCCGAACTAGTTACTCTAGCCGCAGCTCCTTCAGCCAGAGCGTGCACTCAGGTGTCCCCGCAAATGCCCGGCCGGAAAGTCGTTCGAGTCGTCCGGGGGCCAAAACGCCACTGGGTCACTACTCGACAAACCCTATGACAGAGGGCCGGCGACCTCGCTCATCTCTCAGCAATCATGCCGGCCAACTCCCTAACATCGCTGGCATGTCACTCATCGACGAGGACCAAGACATTACAACGCCAACAACCTCCCACATCCCCCAGGAGATCCAACGCCCATCTGTGACTACTACTCCCACGCCCATAGTGAAGAAGCGAACCATCAGTGGCATTCCGGCTCCCCGGAGCTTCAAGACCAGCATCGGACCTGGTACTATGCCGCCGCCGCCGCCAAACAGGAAGACCCAAGTCAGCGACCTGGGAGAGACCTTTTAATTCGTCCTTTTCGCCTTTAGTATTTATGGAATATGAATTGGGGTTTAGTAAACGGGTGGTGGTGTGCTAAGGTTATCTTTTTTCAACGTTTGTTTTACATACTCCCGAGATTGACTTGGATCGACTGCATTCTACAAGAGGAGTGAGGGGGTTTCCCTGCAGACCGCTCTGGTCACATCCCTTCCTGTATAGTTTTGCATGTTGACCTGTCTTGGACCAGCCAGGCCTGGTTCATTGATTGTGGCCCCCAGTGGATTCTGGGGACGTCCTAAGCTGTGTCTCAGCGATTGTCTTTTCATTCAAGATCCAATAATACCCATGATGTTATGCTCCAAATTATAGCGTTGTATGATATACTACTACCTACCTAGGTAGGTTGACAAGTCTATTTCCAAGATTTGATGTAGAGTTGAGTTGTGATCCATGGTTTGGGGAATAATGGGTTGAGTTGGGATACAACATACATGGTCATGGATATGATTGGTCTCTGGGCATTTTTTTGTACGCAATCTATGCCAGCCTTGGAAAGCTGATCATGTTGAATTATGTAGGTTGGCCGAATTGGGATAGCGTGTACGCCATTCTCAGATTGGTAATGACGTGGAGTATATTTTGATTATGTACGGAGTACGGAGTACTTCGTATAGAATTCTAGATTGCATCATTGATACTCCAAGGTTGCCATTAAAAGGTTGAAGATTGATGGGAGTACAGTACGTTTATTAAACAATTTGACCATAGAATTTCTAATTTCTAACAATGGCATTACTGTTGAATTGAAAGAAAATGAAAAAGAAAAAGAAGAGAGAAAAAAAAAAAAGGAAACTCGCTCTCCGAAGCCGAATTTCTGACCGAATCGGGCGTCGAAATGTGCCGGGACCCGTGGGGAAGTATCAGCTTACGGGCAATATGTGTGAGGCTACCGAGTTACATACTCCTTAGAAAGTACGGAGTACGGAATCCGGAGTTTATCTACCTAGATGAGATATCTCCAGGACTATAAGTAGTATAATAGCAAAGATTGGATTTCTTCAATGTTCGATTCTTTACTTCGTATTTCTATAAGAAATTAAAATAAAAATAATTAAAAATAATTAAAAAAGCAGAAGTGGTGAGCAACAGATTTGTAGTGGAACCTGGCCCAACAAAGCCAGGGAGTTGGGGGAGCCCGTTCCTGGGCAAAAGTACCTCTCCATACTGTTAATTATGGATAGGTACATGTGTCCTCGACCATTTAGGGGAATCAATCACCGCCAGTTGGGATCATCTCCACTTCGGTGGGACCTCCAGAAAATCATCTTCTCAGCAATTTTTCCCCTGGACTTTTTTTATTATTGAAACTTGAAGTTCTGAATCTCTTCAATTTCTAGATCCAATTTGAATTTTATATAGAATTTCTGTCGGGGTTTTGGTGGTTCCCGGTGAGTCTTACCTCGTACCTTTTTTTTTTCTTATCCGTTTGCGAAACTCGCCCTGCAGACCAATTCCGCATTTGACATCTTCAAGCCAAGTTCTGCAATTGCACATGCTGACCTGGCCTTTCTTCCCCTCCAGTGGTTCTTTTCTGACGATTACCCTTCTCTTTCTCTCTCTCTCTCTCCCTCCCTCTCTATACATTACCTTTTTCTGCCCATATCCACCACTCGGGCTCTTTCCGCCACTTCCAGCATTGTACATTACTTTTTAATCAGCGCTGTTGCATACCGCGCGAGAGCAGAACTTCAATTCCTATAAGGGAATCAGACCTGCGATAATCAACATCATGGGTAGCACAAACGACAACAGCTCGGCTGTCACCAAACATGACATCCCCTCACATTTCATTGGTGGCAACGCCCTCGAATCAGCACCCCCTAGTGCTGTAAAGGACTTCGTGGCTGCTAACGATGGTCACTCCGTCATCACATCGGTAAGTGGGAAATCGAAAGAACAGCCGTGATTGCGAAAGAAAACGGAAAATTGAACGTGGAATTGACTCGTTTCTAGGTGCTTATTGCCAACAACGGTATCGCCGCTGTCAAGGAGATTCGCTCAGTGCGGAAATGGGCTTACGAGACCTTCGGCAACGAGCGGGCTATCCAATTCACTGTGATGGCTACGCCCGAAGATTTGACCGCCAACGCCGACTATATTCGCATGGCCGACCAATACGTCGAGGTTCCCGGTGGAACCAATAATAATAATTATGCCAACGTCGAGTTGATTGTCGATGTTGCGGAGCGGATGGATGTGCACGCCGTGTGGGCAGGATGGTAAGTGGTTTGGGGATACTGCGAAGGAAAATGGAATGAGAGGGACGAAGTACTGACGCTCATTCTGTAGGGGTCACGCCTCCGAAAACCCTCGGTTACCCGAATCTCTTGCTGCGTCGCCGAAGAAGATCATCTTCATTGGACCTCCAGCTTCGGCCATGCGCTCGCTTGGTGACAAAATTTCCTCTACCATTGTTGCACAGCACGCCGGTGTGCCTTGTATTCCCTGGTCTGGAACCGGTGTTGACGCTGTTAAGCTCGATGAGCACGGTATTGTGACAGTCGAGGACGAGGTCTATAACCAGGGTTGCACCTTCTCGCCGGAAGAGGGCTTGGTGAAGGCTAAGGAAATCGGTTTCCCTGTTATGGTCAAGGCCTCTGAAGGTGGTGGTGGTAAGGGTATCCGAAAGGTGGAGAACGAGGAAGATTTCCTGGCCTTGTACAATGCAGCCGCCAACGAGATTCCGGGATCGCCTATCTTCATCATGAAGCTGGCTGGCAACGCTCGCCATCTCGAGGTGCAGTTGCTGGCTGATCAGTACGGCAACAACATTTCCCTTTTCGGTCGTGACTGTTCCGTTCAGCGTCGTCACCAGAAGATTATCGAGGAGGCTCCTGTGACGATTGCGAAACAGCCCACCTTCCAGGCCATGGAGCGCGCTGCCGTGAGCCTTGGGAAGTTGGTCGGATACGTTTCCGCCGGTACCGTCGAGTACCTCTACTCGCACTCCGATGACAAGTTCTACTTCCTCGAGTTGAACCCTCGTCTGCAGGTCGAGCATCCCACCACTGAGATGGTGTCGGGAGTCAACTTGCCCGCCGCCCAGCTCCAGATTGCTATGGGTATCCCTCTGCACCGTATTCGCGACATTCGCCTCCTTTACGGTGTCGACCCCAACACCTCCGCCGACATTGACTTCGACTTCTCCAAGGAGGAGAGCTTCCAGACCCAGCGTCGGCCTCAGCCCAAGGGTCACACCACTGCTTGCCGTATCACCTCCGAAGATCCTGGCGAGGGATTCAAGCCTTCCAGCGGTACCATGCACGAGCTGAACTTCCGCAGTTCGTCAAACGTTTGGGGTTACTTCTCTGTCGGTACTGCTGGTGGTATCCACAGCTTCTCTGACAGTCAATTCGGTCACATTTTCGCCTACGGCGAGAACCGATCCGCTTCGCGCAAGCACATGGTCGTTGCTTTGAAGGAATTGAGCATTCGTGGTGATTTCCGAACCACTGTCGAATACCTGATTAAGCTTCTCGAAACCCCCGCTTTCGAGGACAACACCATCACCACTGGATGGCTCGACCAGCTTATCTCTAACAAGCTGACCGCTGAACGCCCCGATCAGATCGTCGCCATCATTTGTGGTGCTGTCACCAAGGCCCACCTCGCTAGCGAGGCTGGTATCGAGGAGTACCGCCATGGTCTAGGAAAGGGTCAGGTCCCGTCCAAGGAGATCCTAAAGACTGTTTTCCCCGTTGACTTCATCTACGAAGGCGAGCGTTACAAGTTCACCGCCACTCGTGCCAGCTTGGACAGCTACCACCTCTTCATCAACGGCTCCAAGTGCTCGGTCGGTGTCCGAGCCCTGGCTGATGGTGGTTTGCTGGTTCTCCTCAGCGGCCGCAGTCACAACGTCTACTGGAAGGAGGAGGCTGCTGCCACCCGTCTCAGCGTTGACGGCAAGACCTGCCTCTTGGAGCAGGAGAACGATCCTACTCAGCTCCGTTCTCCTTCCCCCGGTAAGCTTGTCAAGTTCACCGTCGAGAATGGAGAGCACATCCGATCTGGACAGTCTTACGCCGAAGTTGAGGTTATGAAGATGTACATGCCCCTCATCGCAAAGGAGGATGGTATCGTGCAGCTCATTAAGCAGCCCGGTGCCACTCTGGAGGCTGGTGACATCCTCGGTATCCTCGCCCTGGATGACCCCTCCCGCGTCAAGCACGCTCAGCCCTTCACTGGTCAGCTGCCCGAGCTTGGCTCGCCTACCGTCCTCGGTAACAAGCCCTCCCAGCGCTTCTTCCTCCTCCACAGCATTCTGGAGAACATTCTTCGCGGTTTCGACAACCAGGTTATTATGGGTACCACTTTGAAGGATCTTGTTGAGGTGCTGCGCAACCCCGATCTTCCCTACGGAGAGTGGAATGCGCAGTCCTCTGCGCTGCACTCTCGCATTCCTCAGAGGCTGGATACTCAGCTCCAGAACGTGGTTGATCGTGCCAAGGCTCGCAAGGCCGAGTTCCCTGCCAAGCAGCTCCAGAAGGCCATCGTTCGCTTCATCGAGGAGAACATCGGCCCTGCCGATGCTGAGATGCTCAAGACCACCCTCTTGCCTCTGGTTCAGGTCATCAACAAGTACATGGATGGTTTGAAGTCCAACGAGTATAATGTTTTCATTGGCCTGCTGGAACAGTACTACGACGTTGAGAAGCTGTTTTCCACCCATAACCTCCGCGACGAGGATGTCATTCTCAAGCTCCGTGAGGAGAACAAGGACGACATTACCAGCATTGTCCACACCGTTCTCTCCCACAGCCGCATCGGTTCGAAGAACAACCTGGTTCTGGCTATTTTGGACATGTACCGCCCCAACCAGCCCCACCTGGAGAATGTCGGCACGTCCTTCAAGCCGATCCTCAAGAAGTTGACCGAGCTCGAGTCTCGTTCTTCCGCCAAGGTCACTCTCAAGGCGCGCGAGGTTCTTATCCAGTGCGCTATGCCATCTCTGGATGAGCGCCTGTCGCAGATGGAGCACATTCTGCGGTCTTCCGTTGTCGAGTCTCGCTACGGCGAGACCGGATGGGAGCACCGTGAGCCTTCCTTGGATGTCTTGAAGGAGGTTGTCGACTCGAAGTACACTGTTTTCGATGTTCTTCCTCGCTTCTTCGTCCACGCTGACCCCTGGGTCACCCTCGCTTCCCTGGAAGTTTATGTTCGCCGTGCCTACCGTGCATACACTCTTAAGAGCATTGAATACAACGCCTCCTCTGAGCAGCCTTTCCTGTCTTGGGATTTCACCCTTGGCAAGCTTGGTCAGCGTGAGTTCGGTGTTCTTAATTCCACTCAGCCCTCCGCCCCGGGCACCCCCATTGCGGAGGTCAACCCATTCAAGCGGATCAACTCCATCGGCGACATGTCCCTCTTTGTGAGTGACGCTGCTAGTGACCCCGTTCGCAAGGGTGTTATCATCCCCGTGCAGTACCTGGAGGATGCCGAGGAGATCCTCTCCAAGGCTCTTGAGGTCTTCCCCGTCGGCGGCTCGAACGCCAAGCGCCCCAGTGAGCAGGGCCTCATTGCTACCCTCGAAGGCAAGCGTCGTCCCGCACCTAAGCCCGTGAGTGACAGCGAGCTCACCGGAGTCTGCAACATTGCCATCCGCGATATCGAGGACATGGAAGATGCGGAGCTTGTTGCACAGATGAAGCAGCTGCTCGCCGACAACAAAGATGAACTCCTCGCCCGCCGTATTCGCCGTGTTACCTTCATCTGCGGCAAGCAAGGTGTCTACCCCGGTTACTTCACCTTCCGTGGTCCCAACTACGAGGAGGATCTGAGTATCCGCCACAGCGAGCCTGCTCTTGCCTTCCAGCTGGAACTGGGCCGGCTGTCCAAGTTCAACATCAAGCCCGTCTTCACCGAGAACCGTAACATCCACGTCTATGAGGCTATTGGCAAGGGCCCTGAGAATGACAAGGCTATTGACAAGCGCTACTTCATTCGTGCTGTGGTCCGTCCCGGCCGTCTGCGTGACGATATCCCCACCGCCGAGTACTTGATCTCTGAGGCCGACCGCCTCATGAACGACATCCTTGACGCCCTGGAGATCATTGGCAACAACAACTCCGACCTGAACCACATCTTCATCAACTTCTCTCCCGTCTTCAACCTCCAGCCCGTCGATGTCGAGCAAGCCCTGGCCGGTTTCCTCGACCGCTTCGGCCGCCGTCTGTGGCGCCTCCGTGTCACCGGCGCAGAGATCCGCATCCTTTGCACCGACCCGGCTACCGGAATGCCCTACCCCCTGCGTGTGATTATCAGCAACACCTATGGTTTCATCATCAACGTCGAGCTGTACATTGAGCGCAAGTCCGAGAAGGGCGAGTGGATCTTCCAGAGCATTGGTGGTACCGCCAAGCTGGGCTCTATGCATTTGCGCCCTGTCTCCACCCCCTACCCTACCAAGGAGTGGCTGCAGCCTAAGCGCTACAAGGCTCACTTGATGGGAACTCAGTACGTGTACGATTTCCCCGAGCTTTTCCGCCAGGCTTTCCAGAACAGCTGGACCAAGATTGCCGAGAAGATTCCGTCCTTGTACGAGAAGCGCCCTCCCGTTGGAGAGTGCATTGACTACAGCGAGCTGGTCTTGGATGACACCGACAACCTTGTTGAGGTGTCTCGCGAGCCCGGTACCAACACTCACGGTATGGTTGCTTGGATCATCACTGCCCGTACTCCCGAGTACCCCCGCGGCAGACGTTTCATCATTGTCGCCAACGACATCACCTTCCAGATTGGTTCCTTCGGTCCTCAGGAAGACAAGTTCTTCCACAAGTGCACTGAGCTTGCCCGCAAGCTGGGTATTCCCCGTATCTACTTGTCTGCTAACTCCGGTGCCCGCATCGGTGTTGCGGATGAGCTGATTCCCTTCTTTTCGGTTGCCTGGAACAACCCGGAGAAGCCCGAGGCCGGCTTCAAGTACCTTTACCTCACTCCCGAGGTCAAGAAGCGCTTCGATGCCAGCAAGAAGAAGGAGGTCATCACCGAGCTCATCAACGATGACGGTGAGGAGCGCCACAAGATCACCACCGTCATCGGTGCCAAGGACGGTCTTGGTGTTGAGTGCCTGAAGGGTTCCGGTCTCATTGCCGGTGCCACCTCCAAGGCCTACGAGGACATCTTTACCATCACTCTCGTTACCTGCCGCTCTGTCGGTATCGGTGCTTATCTTGTGCGTCTCGGTCAGCGTGCCATCCAGGTTGAGGGCCAGCCCATCATCCTCACTGGTGCCCCTGCCATCAACAAGCTGCTCGGTCGCGAGGTTTACACCTCCAACCTTCAGCTTGGTGGCACCCAGATCATGTACAAGAATGGTGTCTCCCACATGACTGCCAACGATGACTTCGCAGGTGTTGAGAAGATTGTCGAGTGGATGTCTTTCGTCCCCGACAAGAAGAATGCTCCTATCCCCATTCGCCCCTGGTCGGACACCTGGGACCGTGATGTTGCCTACTTCCCACCTCCCAAGCAGACTTATGATGTCAGATGGCTCATCGGTGGTAAGGAGGACGTTGACGGCTTCCTTCCTGGTCTGTTCGACAAGGGTTCCTTCGAGGAGGCCCTTGGTGGCTGGGCTCGCACCGTCGTTGTCGGTCGTGCCCGCCTTGGTGGTATCCCCATGGGTGTGATCGCCGTCGAGACCCGCTCGGTGGAGAACGTCACTCCTGCCGATCCTGCCAACCCCGACTCCATGGAGATGATCTCCACGGAGGCTGGTGGTGTCTGGTACCCCAACTCGGCCTACAAGACCGCCCAGGCTCTGCGCGACTTCAACAACGGTGAGCAGCTGCCCGTCATGATCCTGGCTAACTGGAGAGGATTCTCCGGTGGTCAACGTGACATGTACAACGAGGTCCTCAAGTACGGTTCGTACATTGTCGACGCTCTCGTCAAGTACGAGCAGCCCATCTTCGTGTACATTCCTCCCCATGGCGAGCTCCGCGGTGGATCTTGGGTCGTCGTTGACCCCACCATCAACTCCGACCAGATGGAGATGTACGCCGACGAAGACTCCCGCGGTGGTGTCCTCGAGCCCGAGGGTATGGTGAACATCAAGTACCGCCGCGAGAAGCAGCTGGACACCATGGCTCGTCTGGATGCGACCTACGGCGAGCTCCGCCGCTCCCTGACCGACACCTCCCTTACCAACGAGCAGCTCAGCGAAGTTAAGGCGAAGATGGCTGCCCGCGAAGAGCAGCTCCTGCCCGTGTACATGCAGATTGCGCTTCAATTCGCCGACCTGCACGACCGCGCCGGCCGCATGCAAGCCAAGGACACTATCCGCAAGCCTCTGCAGTGGGTCAACTCCCGTCGCTTCTTCTACTGGCGTCTGCGCCGCCGTCTCAGCGAAGAGACCATCGTCAAGCGCATGGTCGCCGCCTCGGCACCCGCAGCCTCTGGCGTCGGTGCTACCGGCGAATCCCTGCGCACTGCCCACCTTCGCACCCTGCACGCCTGGACTGGACTGCTGGATGAGGAACTCGAACACGATGACCACAAGGTTGCCACTTGGTACGAGGAGAACAAGAAGGTTGTGCAGAGCAAGGTTGAGTCGCTGCGCACTGATGGCGTTGCGTCTGAGGTTGCTCAGCTGCTTATTGGGAACAAGGAGGGTGGTCTGCGCGGTGTGCAGCAGGTGCTTTCTATGTTGCCTGTTGAGGAACGTGAGAATGTCCTGAAATACCTTGGTTCTGCTTAGATCCGTTTTCATACGTTTTGCACAGGGGGCATCTATTATGACTTGATGGTTTTTTCTTCCTTTTTTTTCTTCCTTTTTTTTTTTTTGGTTATATTTTGTTACAGATTACATGGTGTTTAATTTCTATTTTATTTTGGACCCTGTTATATACTACCGTGTTGATATTCATTTTGAACAATACAATATTCAATAATCAAGTTCCCTCCATGAATCCTAAATGCAAAGTAAATAGTCAACGGTAAATAGTAAAGCTATGCAATATGATTCCAGTGCTATAAGAAACTCGACCCTCAACAAATCCCGCCAAAACCCCCGCGACTATAGAATTTCTTCCAGCCACCTTTCTGACCCGTCCAATCCCGTCGCAGCTCGCGCTCACGTTCTCGAACTCTTCTACTATGTGATCGACTGTGTGCCTTGCTCTTATGTGTAGGCTCTTCGTCTGATTTAGAGGGGCCAGTGGGCTCTGATTTGGTGAAAAGGCCTTTGAACCGGGCAAACATTTCCAAGGCTGAATGTGGTCTGATTCCTGTGATATGTTAGTTTTTGTTTAACCATATAGAGAAGGACAAGTAGAATAGGTAGAAAGTGTGGAGATGAGGTGAAATTTGTGTTTAAGGAGGATTTACCTTTAGGAATGATTCATGCAACATACGGAGTAGTTGATGTGTTAATGTGTTGATGTTCTTCTGGTGGGGAGTTCGCTGTTCATGCCGGGCGACTAACAAGACAAGACTATCTCTTGGCATGGAATGTGTCTATCCTATCTTTATAGTCTACTAAATTGGGAATTAGGACAAAAAGTATACGCCTTTCCTATCAATCACACACTACATACAAGGACTAAGACCAGTTAATCATGACTATGCAACTTCTTCATACGAACCTCCTTCCAAGCCTGAACGCCAGCGATCCCCAATATCATCATGAAGAAAGAAATCAAGATAAACGTTTTCGCAACCATGGCACATGCTTTCTGGGAACTCGCCCGTCTTTCTCTGCGCTCTCGCTTTCCATCACATTCTGCACAGTGGAGGTGTTGACCCGGCTCAATAGCTGTGGGAAAGGTATACAGGGGTTGACCCTGTTCCAGGTCTTGGTTTTCATGGCTTTCATGGCTTTCATGGTTTTCATTCATGTCTGTTTGATCGACTATGGCATACTATTCATTTAGATTAGTATGTCGACGGGATCATCTATGATCTCTAGGGTGTGTGTAGATTACTTACGCCATTCCGAGAGCTGGAAGGTTGGTGGAATAAGTCTTCGTAGGCGGGGGCTGGTTCCGTAGGAGTTGAATTGCCCATAGTGGATGATTTATTCGAGTATGTATGTGAGAATGTGAGAATGTGAGGATGTGAGGATGTGAGGATGTGAGATTGAAGATTTGAATGTTTCGAGTGTCATCAGGTGTTTAGGCAACATCGTACGGGCAACTTTAATTGGTTGGGGTTTACGCCATTTACGCCATTTACGCCACGGGCATATCGTATCGAGGGTTGCCCATTTACTAAAAATGAGTGGCATAACAGTTTAAAGAGATACCAGATAGATACCAGATACAAGGCCACTCCAGTAGTTATATAAATTAGTGAATATAGTTATCTCCAGGTTCGAATGTAGAAATATTTCATCTATTTCTCTGTTAAAATGCAAGCTATCGTATGTGTCTCGATAAGATGTAGAAAATCCTGAATAAAATAAGAGTTATAAGTCGCAATGTTCAGTTCTAAAACGAAATTTGGATCGCACGAAAACGCTTGGATTCTGCGTCAAATACAGACAATGGTACAGAGAGGAAGAGTATATTGACACAAACTTAGTCATGGTTACGCCTTCACCTGGGCAGTTTTTCCTCTTTCTTTTTGCACTCTTGTCATCATGTCTCCACACCAACATGTCTACCATGGGATATTCAGATCTTTGCTTAGGCACACAAGTGACCTTCACCACTCCCTCGCCTCAGAAGTGGGTTCTCGAGGAGAAGCTCACCGAGGATTTCCAAAGAATGACTAACTGTGAACTTGAGATGGGCGGTGGACCTTCCTTCGCCGTGTCCAAGTACCTCTGCTATAGTGCGACAAATAGTAGCAAGAAGGCATTTATGAGACTTTACTTTCAGATTCCCAACCCCGGAACAGAGTCCCAGCTCCCCCAGCTTCGACAACAACAGGCAGCTCCACCCCGTGAGCATTTAGAGCTACAAGCTTTGAAGGATCTTAGTAAACAACACTGTACTGTGGTCTCAGCTCTCCTCGCCTACAAAGAAGGAAAGCAAGGCAAGGACGGGCGTGGTTCCAGACGGCTATATAACACATGTTACGCGATACCGTCCGCACGAAGTTCCGCCATATCTGGGAGTATGTTTACAGAATCCCCTTTAGCGTGTTCAGAGTGAAACTGACAAACCTAAGAGAGTTGAAGCATCATGAATGGCAGCCAGGGCTCCCTATTTTGCAGAAGATTATCTACGACGAGTCAACCGGGGATATATGTATGTGATATACGATATACCATATACCCTATTACAAAACAGAATATGCTAACTATCTTTAGGCATATTGAGTTTATCCTCATTATCGGGCCGACCGCATAGTAGTTGCTCTCAATTTCAATACATTAAGAGTAAACAAATCTGACACCATGTATTCTTTATCAAAGTGACCTCATTCAGGCATTTTTCGAAGGAGAATGCAAAATAGAAACCAAAGCCGCCGGAACACAACTAATTTCCCATTTGATGCATCCTTTTAGGTAAGTGACTCTGTTGACATTGGATTATTTCTCATTGATACCGTCAAAACCATAAACTTGATTCAAGCGAACAAAATTATTTACATAGTAAACTCAAGCAAGTTCCCACCAAAATCCCGAGCAAAGAACCGAGTAGGATACTCTTTCCCTTGAGTCCCTGTAGCAATAATCAGCAAATACTCATACTTGGGCTGTATCAAGCATAACTCACCAGAGTTAATATCGCCAGGCTTATCAGCAGCCATTGGAGCTGCAGGACCACCCCTTAGGTGATGATTATAGATACTTGCTTTAATCTCTTCTAGTTCCTCACGGGAAGACAGCTTGAAGCAAGGATGCCGGCTAGACTGGGGATCCGTCGCGCCGAAAGTAATATGCACTTGCTGTCCACTAGAGCCAATGTCGAACCTATGGTGGTATTAGAATTGTGTCTCGGAGAAATATCTCGCTACGGCTCTCACCATAAGATCGTCCCCTTCTGGAGTTCCGGTACCGGTGCTGAGGTGAGTCCGAGGGTGGATCCGTAGAACTCCTCGGCTTGTTCTAATGTATCCTGAGGAATTGTGAGGTTGATATGGGCGATTCCGGAGATCATGATGTAGGATGGAGGATATGATATGTATGTTGTGATTGTGTTTGAGCGAGATGAGTCGGTTTATATCCAGGCGCGGGAATCAGTTTCCGGGTCGGAGGGAACAACAAATAGTATGACGGCAAATACACGATGTGGATGTCTTGCTGGCTTACTGAATGATGCGATATCCAGTGAATCCTTGGAAAAGTATCCGATGAATTCCCCGTGGTAATTGTTCGCACTAAATAGGTTCAACATTGCCCCTCTTATGAGGGGAGATTAAGCTAGATCGGCTTTCAGCCGAAGCTCGGGAAGTTTTGCTTTCAGTCCCCGGTCTTTTTATTAGGACATAAGCCCAGCCATTCAGGCTTTGTTTTTGTCTTTGAAAAGATTCCCAAGGCCATCCTCGTTTGCGGCACGTCGCCAAGGTTGCGTGTGTGCGCAGGCTATGCTTCCTTCACAGACATGGTTGACACTGGAGTTGAAGTAGTCCGCTCGAACCGGGTGCTTTACTTGGTTTAAGGCAATGGCAATATCTCCGAAGCTCGATATTTGTTGGAAAATTTAAATGGGTGGACATGCTATTGGGACAGTTGCCTTTCTTAGTGTGTGACTACTGGGGAAGATGAACATTATCATTTGATGCAAGATTCACGAGATTCATAGAGGACAAGTCTAGCAATATAGTCATCTGTAATCATCTCCGCTGTCTTCTCGGCAATCACATATAAGGTAGCTTGGATATGTGCCCCAACCTGCAATGGCATGATGCTAGCATCTACAACCCCCAGACCATGGACCCGTTGCCACCGCATTGGTATGCAATATCTCACAACCATCGCCAGAGAAGCCGTCTCTTCTACAGCATCGAGAGCTAATTATGGTTCTCCATGAGTTAGGTCACGGTAGGCAAAATTAACTCTAGCAATGTTGAACTTAAATATACCAATGCTTGGAAACTCGGAAGATCTAGCGATGCGATGTTCCACGGACATCGAACAGTTGCAGATTCCGTTGAAGCTCCCAGCTAGTTGCTGAAATATTGGTGTTGGGGCCCTGAGAGTCTCTGCATGAGATGATAGCCTTCGAGACATTCTTGGGGAGGTCGCCCTCACTTGATGCACACCTAACCTTCCAGATCCCGGTGCTCGTGTGTGAAACACCATGTTAGGAAACATGGAGCCGAGGACTACATTCGCCGTGTAATATGAATTTCGACGAGGAGATAATAGGCGAATGGGCCCAAACAAGGGTCGACCATGGGAATCAAACTGCGAAGAGGGAGATCATGATGACAGGAAGCAACGAACGGGGTCGTTAGAAAGGGAACAATGAACAGCTACTCAATAAGGCCCAGAAATTGTTTCATCCGGTCATAGATATAGAAACTTGTCGCTACCATAGGGGCCATTTTCACATAGCCAATGGTCAGTCCAACGTAAAAGTCTCTGACTCCTCTCTCGAAGGAGATACGTTGGATTGTCTCCAAATCTCTAACTGAGTACCTAAGACACTTACGACTTGAACCCGTCGCTGAAGAATATCGATTGGGTATGAAACTGTTTGGGCAACTATCCCAGCGACTGCACATTTTCTAAGATCCCATCAAGCAGAGCTCTGTACCTCGGAGCGGTCTTGCCATCCTCCCGGACTCATAACGATGCATCCTTTGTACACTTTCCATGGAGGTCCCGAGCTGGGCACCCGTCCCCTCAAAGACTGGCCATGCAGTTTGGACAGAGCCATAGAGCTTCTCAAGACGAGGACTGGGAAATGTAAGTCGTCGACAATGTCTCTCCCGGCACATGATCCAGCTAACATATACCCACAACAGGAAGGAACCAAAGACCCGATACCTATGCTATGAGCAACTCACCGATTCAGTGAAGTCAGGGGATATTAAACTGGTCGAAGCCTTCTTCCCGTTGCAGATTGAGCATTTTATGAACGTACGCGCAAGCGACACCAGGCTGCCCATATCGACTGAGTACATTAAGAACCCCGTGGGTGTGGATGAATGTCTCAAAACTACGCTGGGGTGCTGGAAACAAACACCCGAATGGGTGAATCTCAAAGCCCTTCTGAAACTTGTCGCCACTCATAAAATTACCAAGGTTGTCGGTATCGCATCTAGATCGATGGGATTCGGTCCTGGTGATGATGATTGAGCCTTTCGCAGCGCGGTACAACACTCGTTGATGATCTCGATCAAGGGGTACATTGAGGAAATCACCGATAAAAAGATCAAATGCTATGCCCAGGACCCTCACTACACCGCTGTTGACACTTGGGCCCTCGCAGGGCATGGCTGCGAAGTCCTGGACGACCCTCGGGCATTGCTGGAGATTGACGACAACTGCATCCTGTTTTCGTGTTGCCCAGCTCTTCCATTGAAGGATATCACTGTTGGCCTTGCTCGGCCAGCTATGATAATTTGGGATTCAGTCGTGGCTAAGTCACACCACGGATGGTTAGTTTGATCCTGATACTGTATTCACTTCTTACCTACTGACTGTCTCTCTTAGTCATAACCCCAACTCCACTCACGTGCAGAACATGATTTACAATGAGTATGACTGCTACAGGTTCTGGGATTTGCATTATACCGGACTTGCTCCCTTCAGGTCTGACCCGGTTGTGTACATCCCCCGACAGGTGGAGTAAAATCATCTCAAAGACGATGTGTCAGATTAGGGTGTGTTGGGGGAGAGGGGAAATGCCCAAAGCTATACTTTTCATCTTGGGGGGAAATGATCCGGTGACATGAGTTGGCTGGGCAATTTAAATGCCCAAAAGAGTATTTGTTTGAGTGGGAATCCAATTTGTACTTGAAGAAAACATCCTGATTTCCACGTCTGTACAAGGCCGGAGTGTGGTGTTATCATACCTTCATTGTGTACCTAGGTACTTAGGTCTTTGTTTCTCTGTACTAGTAGACTTATCAATCAATCTCGTCTCCATATCATACATGTATATTATTAAATGATTGTCTTCGACCATCACTAGTTCTATAAGCGAAGTAAACGACATATGGTTGCCAAATCTAATATTGTCACTGCCTGGGTATTAAATTTCCAAGTTCTATAGAAGATATATTCTGTGTTTTTGAATCTAAAGGCATACGATCCACAATTTCTACAGACAGTGAACGTTGGAATACACACAACAGCCACACCTTGTTCTACGATGGACCCACTTGGGACCCACTTAACGTAACCTTATCCCAAAGAAGACATTCCCAGATACCTACCTAGGTAGGTAT
Organism: Penicillium sp. CF05; assembly: GCA_002916455.1. NCBI lineage: Eukaryota > Fungi > Ascomycota > Eurotiomycetes > Eurotiales > Aspergillaceae > Penicillium > Penicillium sp. CF05. The sequence continues at coordinate 27,923 of PKQL01000338.1, forward strand.
CACATTACTACTAGGTAGTTTTAAGTCCACGGGTGTCTTCTATGTTTGCCATCGCATTAAACGAAGGATTCTTGCTTCAATCAAGAGCCATAGTTCTATCCTTCGTTTGTATCATTACCCACATTTGGTGACCATCACTAGGATGTCTAGGTATCTTCGACTATACTCTGTTTTCCCCTACTTCTCCCTGCTGTTGATCTCCTAATCGAGATATTATTCCCCGAAAAAGTTGTTTTGGGCTGCATTGAAATTGGAACAGCTTTTATCTATGTCACCCGTGTCATGGGGTCACATTTTCATCCATCTATTTCGTAGTTCCAAGTTCGAGAATGCTACAACCTAGCGCCTGAGAGAAGCAGCCATCAGTGATATGATGGTCTGCAGCAAATTAGTGGTGGGGAGTGCATGACCCTCGGTACTAGAGGTGACAAGGCACTGAACCCCAAAACCTCCATCAGTGAGGTCCCTTGCATCGGTGCTTTTACAAACGGCAAATATATGCGAGCGCTCGCACTAATTCTCCTCTTCTTCTTCCTCTTCATCATCATCATCCATACTCTCCCATTCCTCTTCACCATCGCTCTGATCAGATTCCACCTCTTCGCCAAGCATGCTAAGAAGCTGTAATAGCCCAGCCTGTGTGCGCCAGGCATCTGCAGACGGCAAATGTGGACCGGAATCATCAAGGCTCCCGTTACCCGCCGTTGAAGGCCTATCCGCGTCGCCGGAAGCAGATGAAGATTTGGCGGAGAGGTTAGGGGCCAGGCTGAGGATGCGGATGACTTTTGTAGGGAAGACGCGAGGAAGCTCTCTGCCCTGCGGTGGAGGTATGCCACCTGGAACATTGGAGTCTCGCCAGCCGAGGGTCTGCGATTTCTGATGTTAGCTGTTTTACTTGTATTTCATTTGCATATTTGTCAAAATAGAACTCACGGTGTAGGTAGTCATTATAGCATCATCAGCCAACGCCATGTAACTAATCGGCACAGCAAGCTGCGGCGCGGAGCTGGTGAGCAGCGAGTACGAGGCACGCGTAGGGTTCTCCACATTTTGAACCTTGTTGTCGTCATCAAGGGCGACGACATAGATCCGATCTTGAATTTCGAACATTATACGATGGTTGCGGATTGATAACCAGCCACCAAGGTCAAAGCTTGACCCGTCTGATTCGCATTCCAAAACGGAGCTGTTCGCTGCGAGACTAGCTTCGTCGCGGAGAGCCTTGCGGAAGTCGGAGCATATAAAGACACGACCTGCGCGGGAGAATCCCACGAAAAGATTGCCGTTCAACATTCCCGCTCCCCATTCATCCTCCCCATGCCGGACATGTGTTGGGTCGTCTGGTGGCGATAGTGGACCTTTGGCGACCTCAATTGGTACCAAACAATCCTTTCGGAAAGCACCGGGTGGAAGGGGTTGAGGTGTTGGGCCAATCCGCGCTGCGCCTGCTAGTGCTGCACTTGTAGAAGTAGAGGCAGCTTTGGGAGGAAGGATGTGATATTTTTCCGACGACGTCGATGGTTTCAGCGCGCCTAAGAACGCACCAGACTCCTTATTGTATGCAAAATAGCCTTTTGCTCCCATGGAATAAATCACGATGTCTTCACTTTGGTCCAGATGGCCAATTCCACCTCCCTCGATCTTCAGATGTGTTGTCAATTTAGGAGGTCGCTGTGTCATATCGTACACAAAACCTTGACCTTCGTTGGAAACAACGCAGAGGGTCCAGTAGGACAATTGGAACCCTCTCGTCTGGCAATTATGGTTCAAAGTAGCGATGCGCCGGAACTCTCCACGTTTTGCACCCTCATGATCCGCCTGCCAAACCTCGAGCGAGTCTCCTTCACTATCAAACACGGCCATTCCATCCTGATATTCCAAATGTGCGTGTGGACGAACTCCATCTCCGTCGGTGTCCAGCACTGAAGGGAGCTGCCAAAGCAAAACGCCCGTATCCATATCAGTAACGTTCAACCCGCCAGCATGGGAAGTGGAAACGAAAAAGCGGCGCTTGAAGTCGGCACGGAATCGCCAAACCGGATCATTGCCAATTTGTAGGACCGACTCCTGACTGACTGGATGCGGCTTGGCCCAATTGCGGGCCAGCAGTGTTTGGCGCTTACACAGGTCTTTCCATGATTCCGTGTCCTCGAATACTTTTCCATAGCTGTGGGTATCAGAGAGGAAGGAGAAATCGCGGCTACCTCCAATCGGCTGGGCGGTTTTGGCTTCGGATGTGTAAATAGCGTCTTGGTGGGTGACGTCGATAAATTGGTGCCAAGCCTTAGAGGCTGCGGTCAGGGACGCAAGGGCGGAGACGGGGGTGAAGTGCAAGATTTGCAGGACAATCTCTGGCGGCAGGACAGTGAGGGGGTCCGCCATTGGTGAGATGGAGGTCATATTTTCAGAGATAAGAGTTGTTGCAGAAAGCAAATTACAG
>PKQL01000339.1:0-30256 GCA_002916455.1 Penicillium sp. CF05
GTCCTAACTCTATTCCAGGACAAATACCTGCCAGGTATCTGGATTTATGGTGGTTTGATTGGTTCCTGGAATGTGGGTCAGGCTCAGATATTTGGTCTTATATATACCTGAGTGCCTATGCTCTGATTAGTCTGAAAGGTTATAGAGTTCTATTCTATCTATATATAAAGGTGCTATCAAAGTTTAGGACCGATAGCTACCCGGGAAGGTGGTTCAATATCAAGTTTAAAGTCGATCTTTTTCTTAGTGGTAATCACCCTGTACTGTGAAATGCTCAGTGAGCAGGACCTGGAGCGCCCTCATAATGCGGCGGCACCATGATCGGGAAATTCGTATCCGCGGTCTAAATTCTGGTACATACAACGACATATGTATGTAGCATCCAGCCCCCACATACTTGGGTTAAGTTCCAAGGTGCAAATAAACCATCAATATAGTTGAAGATACCATATCATTAGATGGAAAGGTTGAGCGGCCAAGTCCAAGCATATAAGCAAGTGCGCGGCTTCGACTTCAACCTGGGCCGGGAACTATATACAATCGAATCGGAATGCAACATGACACGGTGCAGAATAGGAATCCAAAAAGTTCAACTCTATGTGGTGCAAGCAAGGCCCCAAGACAAATTCAGACTGGTAAAAGAAAAGTGTCCAAGCCCAGCAATAATCTACTCAGTGAGACCAAGACCCTCGCCGCCAACCTTGTGGTAAGGCGGCTGAGCGCCAGCAGCCTTCTGAGCATCGAAGCGCCAGATACCGCCAGTCTTATCAGTCTCGAAAGCAAGATCGGCCGATTTGGCCATACGCTGGATCTGGGCATCCTCGGCACTCTCTTCAATACGGTTGAAGAAACGGCGCTCCCACTCGCGGCCTTCCTCCTTCTCAATGCGGCGCTGTTCACGCTGGGCGGTCTCAATGCGCGACTTGTATCCGGAAACGGCATCCATATCTCCCTTCTGGATGTTGGCGGCCACGTCGCTCCAGGCACGTCGGCTCTCGTACAGATCCTGTTGATCGAGGGGAGCCAGGGCGAGCGGGGTGACGGGGTTCTCCTTGGAGTTCCAGGTGTCGACGACGTCCTTGGTGCGGGCGTCCTTAATAGAGAACTTATCCGACCACTGGCCCTCTACGGTGTAAAGGGGCTTCTTCTCGCCCTCACTCTCCTTGAACAAGCTCGCGGTGAAGGTGTTCTTCTTGCCGCTCAGCCAGCCCTTGCCGGAATAGTCAATCTTGGCGACATAGCCGGTGCTGCTGACGATCTTGGTTGACTTCTCCAGTTCGACGAAGGGCGAGCCGTAGATCAGCGATTCGATGTGTAGGCTGGGTAGCGTGATGAGGTATTGCTCCTTCTCGTCAGATCCGGGCGGGGTGAGGGAGTACAGCGCATGGCCAATTTGCTTCACGATGATAGTGCTAGAGAAAGAGGCCTTCTGCGCGTTATATCCTTGCAGCTGTGGTTGTATTGTCAGTTACTGGTAACTCTCAATGACTCGGGACAATGTTTATCCACTCACCTCAACACCGTTCTTCTCATTGCGGATCGCGTAGGCTGTGGCCGGGGGATGGTGGCTGTGATTTAATCAGAGGGCTGTAGTTTCCATATAGAAGTAGCCTCACGTACCTGACTTGTTCACTGATCAATGCAGTCTCCCCCACTTCCGCGTCACCCGCCCATTTACCGATAAACAGCTCCCCCAGGAACGGGTTCAAAGGCTTCTTCTCACTACCGAGTTTCTCGCTACGGCTGCAGTATTGCTGGTGTAGTGTGCTGAGGAACCACTTGAGAACCAGGAGAGCACGCTTCTCGGGATCGGCCTCCTTAGCTGGTGCCACGAAAAGGGCAGGGTGTTCAGCCCAGTAGGCGGAGTACTCGGTGAGGGAGGTAGTAGACAGGATGAATGGAGGAGCAGTCAACGAGGATAGATCACCGTTGAAGGAGGCGATCGACTAGAAATTTGTTAGCCAAGTATACTCAAACAAACGAGCCTGCGTGCCTTTAGGAAACTTGTCCATGAGCCCTTGCTACTGGGGGGGACTTGGCTCTGAGGGGACATATTTATAAGAATGAACTCTTAAATCGAATTGGACTCGAATTTCTCCACGATAAAAGCAAAGGAGTGGGGAGGTGGAGGGACGAAGTTAGTCGTTGGCGGTCAGAAGCGGATAACGTCATGGGCAGGGGCAGTGTCGGGAACGGCCACACCAGATTTGGGTAGTCTTCCACTCCTTTGGAAAGAGATTCACTAAGAAAAGATGCATTGATGCATTGATATGTATACCGGCATCTCTTCGACATGTGAAAGACTCTGACCATTTCTCACTTAAGGCCAGTGCTAGGCTACCTAGGTAAAAAGATGGGAGTCTAGACTTGATAACAGATAGGAGGGCATAATTTCCTAATAAATACACATACCTACATGTAAGTATGTAACCTTGGAAGATGCAATAAAAGCTTTAGCTACGTTTTTTATTTATCTTCCATGCGGGACTACACTCCGTAGTAAGCATATTAACATATCTCACAGAATGACCCGTGGACTTGGGTACTTACCCTCGGTCTCGGATTCTTTTCCGCCCTGCCCTATTCGGCAACCCCTACCGGTCTTCTCCCCGAATCAAATTGGTCCATTGTCTCTCCATTTCCTCTAGATTGGGTAGGATGGACCCCGAAAGATGATAGCAAGCCCTTCGTGAGGGGCCGCTGCCCTCTAGGACGCTACGTCGGAAGCAACCCGCCGATCCTCCCAAATGATAGGGAAAAGAGACATTCGAATTTCTCTCTATGACTCACGCTTCAAGTCTGCGATGTACCTCGTTGCTGTTGACTTGCTTAGACTCAATACATTCACTTCAATTCCTTCGTTTTTCCACTACAATTCCAATTGAAAACTTTGCCGTGCATTTACGGATGTACCCGACGAGTATGATCTCGGAAAGAAGCCGAATCTGAAGAACGATTGCAAAGAACTCTTTCTTTCTTTTCTTTCTTTCTTTTCTTTCCTCTTTTTTTGATATCTTGCATCTGCACCACGAGAGAATTGGTGCTGATTTACCATAAGCTAACAGGAACTAGCTCTTGCTAAAAGATTTCCGCCATGTCTCCAACTGCATCAAAAGCTTCCAGCGAGGAGAGGCGATCTCAGTCCTGGGCGAATGAAACCGAAATTCAGAGATCTCAATCCCGGCGTTCACAACGGGAAGGGGCCGTGGATAGTCTTGACCACGTACGGAGTCATGTTTCGCATCATGACATGGCTGTCAATGATGACTTCCAGGAGGTCGATGCGGAGCAATATCTACGCTTTTCCCCTGTCCGCAAAGTGGTCATCGTTGGTGTCCTGTCGTTTTGCTCTTTCCTGGCACCTATCTCCTCTACCTCTATATTGGCTGGTATACCCGAAGTGGCACAGACCTATAACACCACAGGAAGTGTGATAAACGCGAGCAATGCGTTATATATGGCATTCATGGGTATTGCGGCTCCCTTCTGGGGGCCCTTTAGTCAGGTCTGGGGGCGACGTCCGGTGGGTAATGAGCAGATGTTTATATTGGAGTAACGAGCTAATTTGGGAGTAGGTCTTCCTTGTGAGCGCATTCTTATTCTTTGCGTTTAGTATCGGCACGGCGCTAGCACCCAATCTCCCAGCATATTATATTTTCCGTGTCTTGACTGCGTTTCAAGGAACATCTTTCTTGGTCGTTGGGAGCTCGGCGTTGGGTGATATATACGAGCCTCGAGCACGGGCAACAGCTTTGGGGTGGTTTTTGTCAGGAACCCTAATTGGGCCAGCCTTCGGTCCGTTCCTTGGCGTATGTGTACTCTATACATCCAGCGTTGAGACAATGTGTTGACCTACAAGTATAGGGCGTGATCGTCACATTCCGCTCATGGCGAGTGATCTTCTGGCTCCAGACAGCTCTTGGAGGCTGCGGCACGCTTCTCATCTTCTTCTTTTTCCCCGAGACCTACCCACATCTGACCAAAAGCGACATGGCCGACAAGACGATGTGGCAAAAAGCGAAATACCTTTGGCACAGGATCTCTCCCCTCCAAGTTGCTATTATGCTATTTAGATACCCAAACCTCTTCTGCACGGGTCTTGCTGCCGGTGCTCTCGTCTGGAACCAGTACTCTCTCCTGACCCCGATTCGATACGTACTCAACCCACGCTTCGACCTCACCAGCCCTATCCAGACGGGACTGTTCTACATCGCGCCAGGCTGTGGGTATCTTGTTGGCACACTCATGGGTGGAAGATGGGCAGACCATACTGTGAAGAAATGGATCCGCAAGCGCGGTGGTGTTCGAGTCCCCGAAGATAGACTGAAGTCTTGTCTAATATTTTTGGGTGGTGTCATTCCTGGCTGTATCTTGGTCTACGGTTGGACGGTCGAGAAGGCTGTTGGTGGAATCCCAGTCCCCGTTCTTGCAATGTTCTTTCAAGGAGTGGCGCAGCTGTTCTGCTTCCCTAGTCTCAATACCTACAGTCTAGATGTTATGCAGTCGAGCGGCCGGAGTGCCGAGGTCGTTGCCGGTAGCTATCTGTTCCGGTACGTGTTCGGTGCAATGGGGTCTGGACTTGTTCTCCCGGCTGTAGAGAGCATGGGAGTGGGGTGGTTTAGCACCATCAGCGCCGTATTTTTGGTTGCGTCCGGGGTCGGCGTATGGCTAACGACTGTTTTCGGCGATCAATGGCGGGACAAGGTCGAAAAGAAGAACCAGTGCAAGGCTGAGGAGAGAACCGAGGAGATACAACAGGACACGACAAAAGATGAGACTTGAAGGTTCAATTTTGGGCTCATTGGGAATATCCATGTAAGACTTAATAATAGAATGTGTTATGATCAAAACAGAGACAGAGACAGCATAGAATAAAAGCTCAAGCGTTCCCAAAATACACGCGCACTCCCTCGCTAAAGTGCTTGCGTGCTCGTTTGCACTTCGGGGGCGTCTTCGTTATGAACAGGTTGCTTCCCCTTTGCGATATCATTGGGATCTAGACCACTTTCCGCCACGACACGGTCTATTTTGCGCTGCTCGGTGAATTCCCGACAGTCCTCACGACCCTTTTTGATGTCTACGAAGCAAATAGTGACCATTGCCGCGACGCAGATGGCGAACAAAAATGGAAAGCCCATCCAGCTATTGTGGGTATTGTTTATGATGGCTTGAATGACATTGGGACCGATGATTGAAGACTAGGAGGTTAGTGAGCTGAAGGAAATACGGCACCAACATATCCGACTTACAGCGCGATTTGTTATTCCAAAAAGCGCAAAGAACATATTGTCGTAACCACGTGGCATCAGCTCGCTGATCATCGTTTGAGCGTACTGGCATAATGTTAGAAACTACAGAGCCAGGAATTGCTGAAGATTATTCAAAGTCCCACCTACCGCATAGTATGGAGCCTGGAAAAGCCCGAAGATGACATTGTAGAAGTAAAATTCCCACTCCACGGCTGTTAGCTGTGAACTCCCAGTTAGGTTCTGACACATACCCTATTGTGATACCCGATGCGATTGGTCCATAGTCCTAGCATTCCCCAAAATGGGATTAGAACGCTGAAGAAGTTGGTGAGCAAAAACATCGTCTTCGTCTTAAATTTGAAGTACTGTTGTATATACCAAAAGCCGAACGTCGAGGTAATTGAGCAGGCAGCTTGGGTAATGCCGAGATATGTAATCTGCAAGAAAGAAAACGAAACAGAGTCGTTTTGGATGATGCTGACGAGAGTACCTATTGATCCATGTTAGCGAATTCTCTTGTCTTCATGGGCGTATCAAGCCTCATTTTCAGCAAGCAAACAACAGAATGAACTCACCAGTAGTGTTGAGGCCATCGGCAAGAAGGAAATAGGCGAAAAAATACAGAAATGTCTGTGGAAGCGACCTAATTTCTCGAATGGCCAGCCAGATCTGCTTGAACCCAATGGTGGCGTAGTTTGACCCTTTCGGTATCTTCGGACCTGGTCTTTTTTGCTGGAAAATAAACCACCAGATGCCGAGAATGACCCAGTCTGTAGAAAGTTAGATAGTTCAGCTCTCTAATGGATTGCGCAGAAAACCTACATGAGTTGGTAAGACAGAGTGCCAGGTTATTCGAGAAACTGTTATTTTGGAGTGGGAGTAGAACGCTCAGGTTAAGCACGAGCGTTAGTAGGTACCCAATGTTGCTGTGTGCAGTTGAAATGTTGCTACTATTGTCAGCAACTTCTCGAACAGGAGCTCAGGATGCCCCAACTCACCTGATATGATTCCTCTCCAGCGACTCAATAGTATCGTATTCCTCCTGGTCGATCTTACCCTCTCTGAGATCCTCTTCTCTCGCTTTGCGCACATGACGTGTATACCGTGCCAGACGGGGGAATACGGCAGCGTAGAATACCAGCGTTGCGCCGTAGGCAATGTATGCCACCACGTACAGTCCCATCGCCGTTGGCCACTGGCTCGGATTCCGGATGGACATCATACCATACTGCAGTGCCCAGCATACTACTGTCAACGCCAAAAGAAGCCATCGACCGAATGTTCCATAGTCCGCGGCACTTCCTAACCAGACGAATATCACTGTCATAAAAGTGAAGCAAAGGCCGTTGGCAATAAGAACCACTGAAGATACTGATCTTGTGCCTCCCGCCCATGGCACTACACATGCCGATGAATCTGTACAGGCTTTAGGTGGATTCGAGCCAGGTTGATGTCCGGCACCATTCAAGGCCCACTGGAAGCTTCACGGGGTTAGTTGGGAAAAACCCAGGTGGTTTCATTGTACATACAGAGCTTGACTGTACGATCCCGGGCCGACACCGTTGTCGCCGTTGTAATAGAGGTAATAGGACCAAAGTTCCTTCCTAGTGGTGGTTGGCTGCTCATACGCGTCCTCGTCGACACCGAAGAGCCGTTCATACTCCTCTAAAGTGGAATGTGGCTGTGCGGTGGTCACATTAACTGTGTCGGTCTTATCACTTTTTTGAATCTTAGCCATGTTGGAAGTGTAAGGGCAGGACAACCTTGGACAACCTTCGAAGATATATATGTTCCGGTTTCTTTTGTTTCATTTGAAAGTTACCCCGCATCGCACTTGCCTTATCTTTTATTTCAAATATCCCACATGTTGGCAGAAACTCACTAGATCCTAAGAGGTTAAGCTGGAATATCAGCCCTGGAGGTGTAAGCGCAATGTTGCACCTGAGTAAGTGGACCCGCCTGCCCAGGTGGGCAGATCAACTCCGATCCTTTGCAACGTCACCCCCACCCCCGTTTGAACCATTTGCAATCAATCCATGAAACTACCAAATACAAATCAACAATAAAGCCAAAATGGCTTCTTCAGATCTTCAAAAACAGGTTGGCCAGGTACGTGACCTCTAAAACTCTTTTCTAAATCTCACTGACGATCCCAGCTCTTCGCGGTGGGGTTTCATGGCTGCAGCCCAAGTCCCGAAATCAAGACTTTGATCCATGACTACCATGTTGGAGGCATCGTCCTCTTCTCACGCAATTTCGAGAATGCAGAACAGCTTCAGGTACGATATCCGAGGCTGTATCATCCCTAACTGGCTTGACTGATCTTCTCTAGGCCTTGACACTGGCTTTACAGAATGAAGCCAAATTAGCTGGACATGAGCGACCACTGTTGATCGGAATTGATCAGGAGAATGGTCTGGTCACTCGGATTTCTCCTCCGATCGCTGCTCAGGTACCAGGCCCGATGGCACTCGGTGCCACGCATGACCCGGAATGCGCCTACAGTGCGGGGAAAGCCACGGGGGAAACTCTCAGTTTCTTCGGGATTAACATGAACTATGCACCAGTGTGTGATATCAACTCGGAGCCTCTAAACCCTGTTATTGGTGTACGCAGCCCTGGCGATGACCCTGAATTCGTGGGTCGATTTGCGAGTGCGGCTGCGCGGGGTCTGCGGGAACATAACATCATCCCCAGTGTAAAGCATTTTCCAGGTCATGGTGACACGGCTGTTGACTCACATTATGGATTACCGGTAATTCCAAAAACGAGGGATCAGCTGGAGCGTTGCGAGTTGATTCCCTTTAGACGGGCTGTCGCTGAAGGCATCGAAACCGTCATGACAGCTCATATCTCGCTGCCCTGTATCGATCTCACGCGGCCTGCAACACTTTCTCCTGATGTTATGGGAATTTTGCGCAAGGACATGGCCTATGATGGTATGATAATCACAGACTGTCTGGAGATGGATGGAATCCGCTCCACATACGGTACAGAGGAAGGCTCGGTGCTAGCGTTGCGCGCTGGTAGCGATAGCATCATGATCTGTCATACCTTTGATGTGCAGGTGGCTTCAATCAAGAGAGTTTGTGAAGCAATAAAGTCCGGCACAATCGATCAAGCACGATTGGCAGACGCTTGTCGCCATGTTGCTACGGTGAAGGACAAGTTTTTGAACTGGGACGCTACTCTTGGGCAATCCAGTCTCGCAGACCTGAGCTCGCTCAACAATAGAATTGCCGAAACGACTATGGATATATATTCCCGATCGACCACACTCGTTCGTGACAAGAATGGTGTTCTCCCCCTGTCAAAAGCTTCAATCATCATCTTCCTCTTCCCCGGAGACAAGACCCCAGTTGGTGGTGCTGTTGACGGTGAAGGAACGGGGAGGTCAGGATTATATCAGTCAAACAAATATCTTGATGTGCTGCGGCAGCATAACAATTCCATCGCTGAGCTCAGATACGGAGCGAGTGGTCTGACTTCGGAGCAATGGCGATCCCTGGAAGTCGCCGATGTGGTGATTTTCACTTCGCTCAATGCAAAAGAGTCGCCATACCAGGAGTCACTAGGGCTAAATCTTGCTCAGCGTGTTCGTTCATTGGTCCATATTGCTGCCTGTAACCCTTATGACTTCCTTGATGCTCCTAGTGTTAAGACTTATATCACCACATACGAGCCGACTATCGAGGCATTTTCTGTGGCTGCCGATATCATGTTCGGAGCACTAGTCCCGACAGGCGCTCTTCCCGTGGGAACTAATGCTTTGACAAAGACCTCCGCGGTAGTAACGCTATTTGACGCACAAATAGATCTGGATGAAGTGGTCGAAGTCTGGGCGGCAGCTCTCCCGACCTACCTCGTTCCTCCTGAAAGTCTGCGGTCTTTGATAGTATGCCCTCATGGCCACCATTTCATCGCGCGCATTGGGTCGCAGGTAGTAGGCTTCTGTCTAGCTTACACAGATTCCCACAGTGCACCAAGCACCGTGTATATCGCAGTTCTTGCCGTGTCACCAAGGTATCAACACCAAGGCATTGGAATTTCCCTGCTAGAAGAAACGAGAGCATACTTCCGGGCAACCTTTGGCTTCAATAATGTGAAGCTGGGCAGCTCATTCCCCCGCTTTTGGCCCGGTATACCCCAGGACCTTCCAGAATCAGTGCAGCATTTCTTCACTCACCGTGGTTTTCGACTCAGTCCTCCCAGTGCCCGGTCGGTGGATTTGTACCAAGATATTCGGAACTTCCAGTCGCCAGAGAAGTATATCACTCGTGCCCGGGAGCGAGGCTTCCGCTTCGCGCCATTAAAACCCGAAGATTACGAGGCTTGTCTAGTTGGCCAAAGAAGGAACTTTTCTAAGAATGGGGTAAGACTCCTTGTTGTCCTCACGATTATAATTTGTTAGAATCTATGCTAATGTGCTATAAAGAGCTGGGTGGAGGCATACGTCACATTACATCCCGACAAGTATCCGGATAGTGTGATGACAGCATTCGACTCCCAGGGCCAGCAGGTCGGCTGGACGTTAATGCTCGGTCCATCAGATGCTCTAAACAAGTCTTGGGCATTCCCCCAAACCTGTGGTCCGAACACAGGGTTGATCGGTGCCGTGGGAATTGACGAGTCCCACCGGAAGTATGGTATTGGGTTGGCATTGATCTGTCATGCGATTGAAAACATGAAGCAACGAGGCATTGAAGGCGTCTTCGTAGACTGGGTTGCACTCGACGGGTGGTATGAGCAGGTTGGTTTTAAGACTTGGCGAAGCTACAGACCCGGAGAGCTTTGAGTATTCAAATCGCCATTACTTCTTTGTTTATTGTTAAGAGTTTAGCTCTGGTTCCTACGGATTGATGCACATAATCCAGACTTTGACACAGAATCGCTCCCAGATGCAAGCCTGAACTCTTACGATGTTGCAACGAGCTTGACTTGTCCCTTCGTACTATTTATTTCCGGCACTGTCACCAGAAACCGAAGATACTACCATCAATCAATGCTGATCGGAAGTAGTCATTGCATCAATCTTGGCCCGGCAATTCCGGAAAATTTCAGCTTTCTGCTCAGGAGTCCAAGTCGAATGCGGAATATCCAGCCCCTTTTGAACAGCAGCACGGTTATCAATCCCATCGATCCACCTCTTCAGAGCGGGGAACTCGGACAGATCAATCTCCAAGGAAATAGGAGAACCGCGAACCCAAGAGAAACTCGCAATATCGGCGATAGTATACTTCTCACCCGCGAGGTAAGGGCTTTCGTTTAACCGCGACTCGAGAACCGAGTAGAGACGTCTTGTCTCATCGACAAACCGCTTGATAGCGTAGTCGGAGCGCATGTTGGCGAAGAGACGGAAATGGTTTGCTTGTCCTGATAGGTATTAGAGAGGCATTTGAAGCATACGTACGAGGCGGATTATCTGCACGCACCTTGAATGGGCCCGAGTCCAGCCATCTGGAACATTAACCAGGAGGTTTGTTCGACGTGCTCGGGGGTACCAGGGGCGTAACTGATCTTGCGGTCAGTATCGTACTTGTCGACTAGATATGTCATGATTGCTCCGCTCTCGAAAACACGCTGCGCGCCATCCAGTAGAGCGGGGATGCGGCCATTGGGATTAATCTTCAGGAACCATCTGTTCAATGCCTTTCATTAGTATGTTGTGACATGTCTTCCTGCGTGGTGAGGTAAAGTGTACTCTTCCTTCTGGGGGTTTGAGCTGGAGGAGACATCAAGGCCTTCAGCTTTATAGGACAGTCCAAGTTCTTCAAGTGTGATAGAGGCTTTGACACCATTCGGCGTAGGCCAGCTGTACAGGGTAATGTTTGAAGACATGGTAGAATATGGGCGAAATCTTGATGAGAGTTGAGATAGTCGTGATACGGTCAATGAACGAGAAAACATCAGGAGTAATAGCAGGATGCAAGGGAATATAAGCTGCTCTAGTGTACCTTGGTAGGTACTCAGGTGTGCTTACCTGAGTACTTGTCAGCTCCCCGCACCCGGGCAATCCCTCCAGGTACCTGGGTAAGATGCCGTCATATTACATCAGCTTGAGGCTGAATGTCGAAGTATTCTACATATATGTGAAATATTTGGCTTCGCATTACACCTGTGGTTCTTGTCTATGGAACTATTTAGAGCAGCACTGGTATCATGCGTCGTACCAACACTAGGTACAATATGTAGTTAGAGAACTTCACGTGCTGTGCTACCAAAGTATGGACCAGCCAGGCTTTTATATGGAGGACCAAGTGACCACAACTGCTGACCGAATTCCTTCCATCAAAGTGCATACTTCCCCCATTCAGATTGCGATCCTAAAAAAACATCTTAAAATATCATACTGGAAAATTAAGTGGACCTGATAACCCACTTCAACTCCCTAGGTCATACTCTGCCTTTCACATCCAGCTTGATTCCAGAGCTGTACCTCATACCCTCAGACCATTAGGGAACAAAACTCTTAGTTGACCCCCTCCTCCAGGACGGACAATGGACCCAGAAGAGCTCGACTAGGAGGGTGCATGTGCTACACCAGATACCTGGGGGTATCAACTCGCTGCTGTTTATGGGCTTGGGAAAACACAACCCCATTATGTGCGACCACCAGGAGGGAGAACTGATCTTTGAGGTGGGTGGGAAATTCTATGAAATCAGCCATATGGGTGGAGGACTGTTCCAGATCACTTTCCTAGAGACTTTATAGGTGAAATTGTTGCTGTTATGAAGGGAGAAAGGCGGCGGAAAAAAACTACAATTGAAGTCAATCGGCTGAGGTGGATTGTTCCTACCTGGAAAAGGATGGCAGACCCTTGCTTCAATTGCCAAGAGCTTATACACATGCGCGGCGTAATTGCCAACTTTTCTCCCTATAGCAGAGCGGCTAGAGCTGATTTTTGAGACATTTCGGGGTCGCTGTGAGTTCCGGTCTATCGAAGAGGAAACTCCAAAAGCAATATTGAGATTCATCTTTAGCCCTTATTGAATAAGATTTTATCCCCTGTATAGATTTCCATAGGAAAATGTTACTGTCGTTTTTCTTTTTCTTTTTCTTTTTTTGGTTAGTCCCAAGGCAATGCTACCATGAAAAAAAAAAAAAAAAACCAATTTCCACCTGGGGCTTTGATAAAACAGTGTGCCGACTCTGTCAGACCGAAAAACGGCTTCGAAAGTGGAAAAAAACATGTACGTTACAAATTTGTAAGTCATAATTGCCGTAAGCCTACGAGGACTGCCCAGGTGTGGGTGAGAACAATGAGGTACGATGGTACAACAAAGACTTATTTCTATATTTTGCTTTGCCCCTTGCAGCAGGGCACATGGATGGTACTCTCTCGAGGCTACATTGACCATGTGATTTGTTGGGCAGTTTCAGAGTCACCACATGGTAGGGAACAGGCGGATGGGAGATCCTTTCTGGAAGGCCATATGCTCTTCTATACAGTGTAGCATGGCTCGGGATCTGGCATGGCATATGGTACATACCAGGGCTAGACGCTTGATCGGCAATGCTACCATACTATTCTTCTCACCAAGGGCCAGTTTAGGGATTGGCTTATAGAATAACCTAATACACAAGGGGCACTTTACATCTGACATGTCAAATACACGCTAATTTGATAGGCGCAGGGCAAGCCCGAAAATGCCGCAAAAGTAGCCAACTCAAAGGATGTGATCTCAGTATTTGACGCAAATTGTCATGACTCGCATGGGGCGTGAGGTTACAAAAGGATTTCCAAAATCTCCGTATATCTAAGGGATGAACAAACTGGGATAGAAAGTTGTCGATCCCCACATGGCTAGCCACGAGCTTCTTAGCGCTGCAACCCCCCAGACACGGCCCCGCCATATTGTCGCCGGAGACGGCCGCTCTATGGGATTGAGTTGATGATGCGATCATCATGAAATGTACCGGTTTAGTCGGATCAGCACTTCCAAGGTTGGCCCCACGTTCCGAGAAACACGTTGGGAGGTTTGACTTGGGAAAATCGTGGAATAATTGCGGGGTCCGGGGTTACTTGGTCTTAATGCCACCTATTTCGCTCTCAAGAGAAAACGCCCACGGGGCATAGGACCGGCTTAATTCTACCCGCAAAGATCGGGATGGAGTATCCTTGTAAATGAAAACCTTCTTGTTTCCCACTGCTTTTCATGCCGGTTGGGCTCCGAGAATAATTCATCGAGTTGACCTTTTCCTATTCCGGAGTAGAACTGCACTACATATGAGGCCTAGCCAAGTAAATAGATGTCATCTCCACAATTTCCCCCGGATTTCCACTTCCCCCAGTTTTACTGAATTCGGAAAAGAGTTTAATTTTCAGATGTTCCTCATTTCCTATATTTCTATGAACAGGAGAATTTAGGTCTCGATCAATGTGGTTCCAAGAGGCAAATATCTTGGCCTGAACTTCTAAACCTTAGTGAAATCACCGGAAACAAACCTGAAGGGCAGGGATTAAAGCCTAATTTAGCGCCGATGAATTGACTGGCCTTTAGCCAGATGCCTAAATTCTTTTTCGCCAATTACAATTATGACCCCTGGCTAGAGGCGACTACCACAAACCCGGCGCCTTTTGTCGACGAATGTGGCGCTCGCCCAGAGACGCCAATATCGAGAGCGGCGATTCCGATACCGTACGAGAATTACTTTGTGAATCTGAAGGGGGGGAGGGGTTTAGGATTTAATCGCATAACATGAAGACACAGAACGCATAATCATTAGGGGATAAATCTAAGGATTAGCAGCAGAAGGCGTACTTTCACAATTGGATTTGGATCTGAACCGGTTGAGATCGGAAGTCCTGGCGGTTGTCCAGATGCATGTAGCTGTGCTTGAGCCAAGAATCTTGTCCATACTTCTAGTACTTGGCATCAAGGAAGGTAGCAGAGTACTCTTAATGTAGTATTTTGCCGAGACCAAGTCCACTAAACGAAGGCTTAGCGTAAGAGTGGAGAATACTTATCAGGTTTCCCCATGATTCCTAAGTTCGTTCCGTTTCGGGAAGTAGATCGGACTCGAAGTCATGACCTTGGAAAACAGCCTTCTTGGCTTTAAGACTTTGACATCTTTTTATTCTAGCCAACAGATTATGTCAAACGGACTCTGGGAAAAGATTCGAACATAAAAAGGCGCCCCCTCCCCGGGTCAAGATTCACTTACTATTCACGACTTTGTTTGTCTCTGCTCATCAAACGAGGTACTGAGGTAACTGAGGCTGATTGGCCTTTTTCCAACTCTTCTTCTCCATCAACCTTCTTCTTTGTCTTTCTTCTTTCCCCCACATCATCACATCTGGAGTCACCCCAGCCTCTAGTTCCTTTATTGGTCATCAATAGCTTGACCAGACAGTCTTCAAGATGGCTCAGGAGGCCATCACCCTGGCCGGCTCTGACCAGTGGTAAGATTTGCATCTTTCTTGGGCGCTTTTCAATGCTCATCTCAATGCCATATAGTTCCAGCAATGATCAAAACAGCGCCGAGAAGGGATACGTTGAGCAAGTTGACCTTCACAACAATATTTCTGCCAAGTAAGCTTCACTCATTTAATTCTTCAGTGTATTTCCATTTCCTCTCAGTGCACTAACACCAACTAGGATCAAGAACCCTCTAGCCGACTTGACCAAGAATCAGGTGCTCCGCAACGTGGAAGAGTTTGCTGAGGAGTACAACGTGACAGACATCCTTCCCGAGTTGAAGAAAGGAGCGCTAGTTGCGCGTGACCCTGCCGAGTTTGAGACTGTGGCAGACTTGACCGAGCCGGAGCTCACTGCCCTGCGTGACGAAGTGCTTCACAAATGGCGCCAGCCTAGATCACTTTACTTCACCATTGCCCTGTGCTCTATTGGTGCAGCCGTGCAGTATGTGATTCCCTCATCATGCCTTCAGTATATCGCTAACATTAATACAGAGGATGGGATCAGACTGGCTCGAATGGTGCTAACCTGTCATTCCCCGATGCTTTTGGTATTTCAGATGATCCCGCAAAGAGCCCTCACGCCGATCGGAACCTGTGGCTCGTAGGCATCGTCAATGCTGCCCCCTACATTGCCAGTGCTTGCCTTGGATGCTGGCTCTCAGACCCATGTAATCGGATTGTGGGCCGTCGCGGTACAATCTTCATCTCGGCTATCTTTTGTGCCCTTACCCCCATTGGCTCCGCGGTGAGTCAGAACTGGGAGCAGTTGTTTGTGACCCGCCTCCTCATGGGTATTGGAATGGGTCTAAAAGCCTCGACAATTCCAATCTTTTGCGCTGAGAATACCCCGGCTGTTATACGTGGGGGTCTGGTCATGTCCTGGCAGCTCTGGACCGCTTTTGGCATTTTCCTCGGATTCAGTGCCAACCTTGCTGTCAAGGATACGGGTAAAATATCCTGGCGTCTACAGCTGGGATCGGCCTTTATCCCGGCTGTCCCTCTCCTATTCGGTGTTTACTTCTGCCCAGAGTCACCTCGCTGGTACATTCGACGGGGCGAGATGAGCAAGGCGTACCGGTCTTTGTGCCGTCTCCGTAACACGCCTTTGCAGGCTGCTCGCGACCTTTACTACATCCATGCCCAGATCAAGATTGAGATGGAGCTAATCGGCAAGAGTAACTACGTCACCCGCTTCGTTGAGCTCTTCACTATTCCTCGCGTCCGCCGTGCTACTCTTGCTTCGTTCGTCGTCATGATCGGCCAGCAGATGTGCGGTATCAACATTGTTGCCTTTTACTCGTCAACTGTCTTCAAGAACGCCGGCGCAAGTGCCACTCAAGCTTTGTTTGCTTCCTGGGGATTCGGCTTGGTTAACTTTCTGTTTGCCTTCCCTGCTATCTGGACCATCGATACATATGGCCGTCGGACTCTATTGTTGTTCACTTTCCCGCAGATGGCATGGACTTTGCTTGGCGCTGCTTTCTGCTTCTGGACACCCCAGGGAACCGCTCACCTGGCTTCGATCGCGTTCTTCGTCTTCCTATTCGCTGCATTCTACTCGCCTGGTGAAGGACCCGTGCCGTTCACTTATTCGGCGGAGGTATTCCCTCTTTCCCATCGTGGTATGTTTTCCACTTGCAGTCCTCTCTTCCCTCTCCCTCTTGACATGGTTTCTAGAACTAACATTGATATCAGAGGTTGGCATGTCCTGGGCTGTGGCAACCTGCCTAGGTTGGGCTGCCGTACTTTCAATCACGTTCCCCAAAATGTTGAGTGCAATGACTGCCACTGGAGCATTTGGATTTTATGCGTGAGTATTTCTACCGATATTACCAGTTTCTCATCAAGAATCTCTAACAGTTGGATGTAGTGGCCTGAACGTGACCGCAATGGTCATGATTTTCCTCTGGGTTCCCGAAACCAAGCAGCGCACCCTTGAAGAGCTGGATTATATCTTCGCAGTTCCTACTCGGGTCCACATGAAGTACCAAGTCACCAAAGCGCTGCCGTACTGGTTCAAGCGCTACATTTTCCGCCGAAATGTCGAGCTGGAGCCTCTTTACCAGTTTGACAATCTTGCGGGTGGTAACGAGAATGTCGCTGTGTCGCGGAAACAGAGTGTTCTCTCTGACCATGTGAAGTCGTAGAGTAGTCTGGTCAACATGGCTCTGATCTTTAGATCCTGGTTGCGGCTTTTGTTTCCCGTGTGAGGGCTGACTCAGTGAAACTAGGCTCTGTTTTTATTTTTTTGATATTCAGATGGCGAATAATGCACAATGAATTTGCGAATGATTAAACTTATCACAAGAAATTACCCTCTTTAGACATTAGAGATAAACCGTGTTATAGCGGGATGGATCTATAGAGAACAACCAAAGGACGGAAAGTGGCTCCACAAGGTTTCGCAGAATCCATGGTTGCTGGGGAATCAGCTGATGTGGAGATATGATCAGGACAAGTTCAAGCTGATATCATTGGTATGATTGAGATGGTTTCGAGGGGGATAAATAGGTGCAAATGATGGTATCTCACCAGGTAGAGTCATGGGATAAAGCACAAATGACTATAAACGACTATTACTGGAGACATGCTGTAGGTTACTATAGGCTTCATAGGTGTATCACGTGGGAGTTCGGGGGGGAATGGCGACGCTCATGTTTTGGTCCACTCCCGCCCCTCACCTTTGCGTTGAGAGAGCTCATATCTACTTTTCTACTTCTTCCCACTTCCATTCCTTCGGTTCGCATTTCGATGTTGTGTGTGCCTACTTGAGCCCAAGAACCTCAGTGTGGTGTTTTTAGGCCCAGTCCTCAGGAAATCTTAGGATCCCCCGTCATCGTGACCCTCCTTTTTGAAAACCAGAAACAAACACACCAGCAGCTGCAGTGGAGCTCAAGGAACTGCTGCGGGCTGCTGGGTGAGTCGAAACCCACTATCTTGACCGCCTCCCACCTATAGCTTATTCTTTTCAACACCCACGGGGGGAAAAACTTAAGAAGTTCGCCTATCCCCAATTTGGCGTCACTCTTCCTGTGTTTTTGCCCGAAGTATTTCTTGTTTTAGCTGCGGGGCAGATCTGGCCCTGCGTCTTCGTTGGACTCCCCACAGTGCAACCGTCCATATCCCACTTAACCCTTTCCCACCATGCCCTGCTTCAAAGGGCTTGCCGTGAGCATCCACACGCCGGATGGCCCAATCTCCGAATATTCCATTCAACGCCATTCTCGAGCTTCGCGCATAGGCTGTTTTATTCCTGTTCCTCCGCCCAAAATTCCCGAATCTGGCACCGGCAAAGCGGAACAATCAACCTTCGCTATTTCCGTCACCCTCCTAAACCCCGAGCAAGATGTTCCGTACTCGACTCCAAAGCCGACAGCAGATTGCCCCTCGCCGAAACCGAAAGTGGTCGGCAAATTGCCCGGTGAGCCAGGTCAAATCGCTGGGACGGTCGCACCATACCAGGGCTTGACAAACTCGCCGAACGAGACCGTCGCAGCATACATCTACTTTGACGGAAGGCAGAAGGAGGAGGTGGCTACACTACTGCGACGAGGAGAAGAGACATGGGTGAATTCACGCTGGGTCAGCATTCCGGAAAGCGAAGGCGGGGGAATTGCCGAGCGGGAATTCTTGTTCCGCGAGGTCGGTCTGGAGCGCTGGCTCAACGGATTGGACCTGGAAGGCAAGGATGCCGCAGCCAAAATTGAACGCAGGCGGCAGAAGATGGAGAAACGGCGTGCAAAGCGCGCCGCTGAGGAGGATCCCACCGCCATGGATATGGAGGACAACCATCCTGCCAAGTCCAAGACCATTATGCGATACGGAAATGACGAGAAGTCGCCCCTCGAGGATGTCTCAGACGATGACCTCTCCTCCGACTCTGATGACGACGATCCAATTCCCGAGACAGCGGGCCAGATTAAGGTTGCTTTGTTCCGAGTTTTGGCATCTGGAGAAATCAAGCGGGGCGAATACTCCCCGCAATTTGATGCGCACGACGATGAGGAGGGTGGTCAGGATAATAGTGGCGGAGGAGACGCCGATGTTGACCATACCACAAGTTTCGCGAAGCCTAAGTCACTCGATCCGAAGACCATTAGTACGCAGACTGTTACTGGTATCGACCCGAGTGATAAACCATACGCTGTCTTCACTTTCATGTACCGTGGTGAACGTAAGTATTTCTCTGGATCATTGCTGATGGGAGTCATTTCTAATTAAATGAACATAGGTCAATTGCAGAAGATGGGTATCTTAAAAGATCCCAAGGTGCAAGACACTCCTGCTGCCACCAAGCGCAAGTCCATACAAGCTGATTTTGCAAACCTCGGGCCTATCAAGCCTGGGGGCTCTGTTGGATTCCTTAATTTCCGGGAGAATGAAGCCAAGCCGCGGAAGGGCAAGAAGAGCGTCGATGACATGGACAGCGATGACGAAGACACCGACAACCCCATACTTGGCAAGGCAGACGACGAAGAGGCCAAGGATGACGATCGGTTCTTATCTCCCGATGACATTAAACGCCAAGGAGAGCTGGCGGAGAGCCTGAGGAAGATTCGAGTAGGTACAATTCCGACATTCTATGAGTTCTTTGTTAACAATTCCACAGCTCAAGCGTCAGCACTCCGCTGAACCACCTGGAGGCAGTGTCGGTGACTCTGCTGACACGCCGGCTTCTGGATCTGGATCCACGCCTCCTGCAAATGAGCGCTCGGCAACACCGCCGAAGGCTGCCGCAACTGGATCTGCAGCCGAGCCGTCTCAGCCAGCTGCCGAACCAGAAGATGGCCTCTTCGGTAGTCCGCTGAAGAAACAGCGGGCAAGTGTCTCGACTGCAGATGAGAATGCCCTTAGACGCCGGATCGCAGAGTCATCTGGTAGAATCAATGAAGTTCTGGGTTCTTCTGTCCCAACAGAATCAACTTTGACCAGTCCGAAGACTTTCACAGATGGGTTCAGTCTTGCGCCTGATCTTTCTGCTGGACCCCCAGCAAATGATGAGGAGTTGTAAGTCTGCGATCGTCGAAAATAGGTTACTTCTGGTTGGTCTGATCTCGAGATCTCGTTTGAGCCGTTGGGCCTGATAGGCTTACTACTCTTCGCTTTGGAAAGCATTGGTCGTTTTTGCTGTGATCATGTGGATCAATTAGGATTTTTTTTCTAGATGGCGGGATCCTCATTGCCATTTACCGGGTCATCTGGATGGTCATATTGCTTTTCTACAATTACGCCGTTATGTCCACTACCTACAATACAGGGAACATGTTGAAGGAGAAAATACATTTGCTGCACCGACCCGGGCAGCTTTATTATGATTATTAAATCTCAAAATCAGTTCCAAGGTTCTTGGCGGGTACAAATAATTGTATACATCGTAGACAATGATTCCCCGTCTGCGTTTGTCAAGCATTGGCTGAAACAGCTTAAACCCCGATAAGCTTCTAAACCCTGAAAGGCTATAGCTCAAATATATCTTAAGACTTCCCACACATCCAATGCTCAGAAGAATCTTTCTACCTGCGTCTGCATTACGCAGTGTTCTGGCCCAGCCCGGCTTTCTCCACCACGTAAGAGATTCTGCCAAATCTCAATACTTGAACCTCAAATTCACTAACAGCTTTCAGCAGCCTAGAATAGCCCCCATCCGCTACAAATCCACGATGCCACTCGAACGCTCAACAGACCCTTTGGTCTGGATCGACTGCGAGGTACGTCTAAACATTCCACCTCGGATTCAATAAAAACCTCCCACGAATCCCGCAATTCCGCACCACTAACCCCAGCCACAAGATGACAGGCCTGAACCCGGAAACCGACAAGATCCTCCAGATCTGCTGTTTCATCACAGATGCCCAACTAAACCTCCTCGAACCGACCGGCTTCGAAACAGTCATCCATGTCCCAGACTCCACCCTCGACGCGATGTCGCAGTGGTGCATCGACACCCACCGCCGCACGGGCCTCACCGCCGCCGTGCGCGCCTCGACCACCTCCCCCTCCACCGCCGCAGACTCTCTCCTTGCCTACATCCGCCAGCACGTCCCGGCCCCACGCACTGCCCTTCTCGCGGGAAATAGTGTTCACGCCGATAAGGCTTTCCTTGCTTGTGCGCCGTACTCGCGGGTGCTGGATCATCTGCATTATCGCATTCTGGATGTTAGTTCGTTGAAGGAGGCGGCACGGAGGTGGGGGAGTGATCAACTGCTTGAGCAAGTCCCGCGTAAGCGGGAGGTTCATCTCGCTAGGGATGATATTCTTGAAAGTATTGAAGAAATCCGGTTTTACAAGGAAAAGCTGTTTGGGTGATGTGGCTGATTGGGTGGCTTGCTTGTCTTGCTTGTCTCTGTTGCTCTGAGACATTGGTCTAGGAGCTATTTTAAGACTCTGGGCGCCCAAAAACGCTTTCGACTATCTTTCCCTAAGGTGAGAAGATACCAGACAATGTAAACTTCGTGCATGTACAATGTATTTCGGAAGAATGTTGTTGTACAAGACGCAGTACTTTGATTCTCCCACAGGAATGATCTGCAGAGGGGCAATTGGAAGAGTACATTGACGGATGACTTGTAGATTGGACTGAATAGAACAAATCAGAGACTGAGCTGTATGAGAGTACAGACTTATTTAAACTAATATTCAAAATGCTGTGGCAAAGTACTACAAAGAGTACTAGTGGGATGATAAACACATGACGCCAAAACTTTGGCCCCTCCCCGTGGAGCTCAACAAGTCGGTGAACTTCTCGACCTTCTTTCCCCCCCTCTCTTCTTCTCCTTCTCCTTACTACCTCTTTCCCTCCAATCTTATTCCATCATGTCTGTCCAGACGGTCTCCATCCAATCATTCACTGACCAGAAGCCTGGAACGTACGTTGCTCGTTGCCCCGCAATTGAACTGCCAGCTAACTTGCTCCCAGCTCCGGCCTTCGCAAGAAGGTCAAGGTCTTCCAGCAGGAAAACTACTCTGAATCCTTCATTACTAGTATCCTTCTGTCGATCCCCGAGGGTGTTGAGGGTTCTTTCCTCGTCATTGGTGGCGATGGCCGTTACTACAACCCCGAGGTCATCTCCAAGATCGCAAAGATCAGTGCCGCCTATGGCGTGAAGAAGCTGCTGGTTGGACAGAATGGCATTATGAGCACTCCGGCTGCTAGCAACCTCATTCGCGTGAGGAAGGCAACCGGTGGTATCCTCTTGACTGCCAGCCACAACCCCGGTGGTAAGTGATGATTTGGGGTACAATGTTATTTATTGGAGACTGACCAAATATCCCCAGGTCCCGAGAACGACTTTGGTATCAAATACAACTTGGCCAACGGTGCCCCCGCCCCCGAGGGAGTTACCAACAAGATCTTCGAGACCGCGAAGACCCTCACCTCCTACAAATACCTTGATGTTCCCGATGTCGATACTTCCACCATCGGCATCAAGAACTACGGTCCCCTTGAGGTTGAGATCGTTCACTCTACTGCCGACTACGTGACTATGATGAAGGAGATCTTCGATTTCAATCTGATCAAGGAGTTCCTTAGCTCCCACAAGGACTTCAAGGTCCTGTTCGACGGCATGCACGGTGTGACTGGGCCCTACGGCGTGGATATCTTCGTCAAGGAGCTCGGTCTGCCCATCAGCAGCACAATGAACTGCCAGCCCAAGCCGGACTTTGGCGGCGGTCACCCCGACCCCAACCTCGTGTACGCCCACGAGCTTGTCGAGGCTGTCAATGCCAACGGCGTTCACTTCGGTGCCGCCAGTGATGGTGACGGTGACCGTAACATGATCTACGGTGCCAACAGTTTCGTCTCCCCCGGTGACAGCTTGGCCATCATCTCTCACCACGCTAAGCTCATCCCCTACTTCCAGAAGCAGGGTGTATACGGCCTGGCCCGCTCAATGCCCACCTCTGGAGCCGTAGACCGCGTAGCTGAAGCCCAAGGCCTGCAGAGCTACGAAGTGCCCACCGGCTGGAAGTTCTTCTGCAACCTCTTCGACGAGAAGAAGATGTCCATCTGTGGTGAGGAGAGCTTCGGCACTGGCAGCAACCACATCCGCGAGAAGGACGGCCTGTGGGCTGTCGTGGCCTGGTTGAACATCATTGCTGGTGTCGCCAAGCAAAAGCCTAACGAGACCCCTAGCATCGGCTCCATCCAGAACGAGTTCTGGCAGACCTACGGCCGCACCTTCTTCACCCGCTATGACTACGAGAACGTCGACAGCGAGGGCGCCAACAAGGTCGTCGGCACTCTGTCCGACCTAGTCGCCAACCGCGACGCCTTTGTTGGCTCGGAAATCGCCGGCCGCAAGGTCCTCGACGCTGGCAACTTCTCCTACACTGACCTCGATGGCAGCGTCTCCCAGAACCAGGGTCTGTACGCCAAGTTCGATGACGGCAGCCGCATCGTCGTTCGTCTGTCCGGCACCGGCAGCAGCGGTGCTACTATCCGTCTATACGTTGAGCGCTACGAGGCCGACAAGTCCAAGTTCGGTCTCACTGCTCAGGAGTACCTGGCTGATAACATCTCGCTGGCTCTCTCTTTGCTCAAGTTCAAGGAGTATGTTGGCCGCGAGGAGCCTGATGTTAAGACCTAAGTTTGGTTAGGTTGTTAGGGTTAATGTGGAACCTGCTGGATGGGGATCACCTTTTAATTATTTTGCAGTTCTATCTGAAGACGAGAAGAATGATCGGAAAGCAGGATGAGGATTAAAAGATTATACGTTGGCATGAGATAGAAACTGCATTTTTATCATAATCCGAACCTATCTTGTCTTAAATTCAGACCTCCTGATCTTGGAGTATATGCATTATTGTCTCCTGTGCCAGATCTCAGTCCGGGGAAGTGAGCATAAAAATATCATGGAATCGTAGCATCGTAGAGTCCTAAGTCATCAAACCCTTTCATACAATTACGCCTTCCACGCATCAGCAGAAACCTTCAATTTCTCCCCCCACCAGCTCTCCCACTTGACAACCCTCTCCTCCCTCCTCGCCTCCTCAGCCGCAAAAACAACGGCATGACTCCGCACCACCTCCTCAAGCGAACACCCCACAAACCTCGCTTGCGCCGTCTCAACATCCAATCCCCCTTCAACCGCCTCAACCGCACTAACAAACTGTCTCGCAAGTCCAAAGTCCCCACCACCATGCGACTCGTTCTGCCCTGGCGGTGGCTTTGGCACATCGAAGACTTCTGTCTTCGCCGTAGCGAAATCATAGACAGAAATCGTTCTGCTATCATACGAGACCTCGCCAGTAGTGCCATACACGCGGCCCCGACGCTCACACTGTTTCTCTGTGGGCGCAATCATATGGAAACTCGCCGTTTTAGCAAGCCGATGCGGCTCGGTCTCCTCGTCATCCCAAGAAAACGTCACAATCTGATCATCGCAGACATCATTATCAGCTTCGTAGACGCACCGTCCGTACCAAGGTCGTGCAGCGATATCCGAGTCCGGCATCGTATCCCGGCCATAGTCCTCGGCAAGACGGGAGAGGAGCAGCGACTCGGCGGGCTTGCCGCCTTGGGCACGGAACACATCTTCGATATCCGGGCAGACGATGTCAACCGGCCAAGCCGTGTGGCCTATCGCGAGGTGGCGGTCATTATAGATCCTAACTGCGCTGTAGTTGCAGTCACGTTCAGCGGGACAGGAAAGACAGTTTGTAGCGTTGCCTGCGGAGATAGGTTTGCGCTTTCGGCGGAACTGCGTCATTGTGCCGGCCGACGAAATCGAGCGCGGGAAGTGCGGCTTGTGGGCTTGTTTGGATGTTGTTTCGGGTGAGGGTGGGGAGCAGAGAAGCCAGAGGATGAAGTCAATGTCGTGGCAGGATTTTGTGAGGAGAGAGCCGTCGCCTGCTGCTGTTGCGCGTCGCCAGTTACCCCGGACGTAGCTGTGCGAGAAGTGCCACCAGCCTACTGGCTCGCAGTGTTCTAGGGAGACTATGTCGCCGATTACGCGGTCTGTCAAGAGGAGCTTGCGGAGGAGGATATTATGTGGGCTGTAGCGGAGTACGTGTCCAATTGAGAAGATGTTCTTTGGGGCTTGGGGGGTGTTGTTTGGGCCTCCCGGAGGTTGGAGGGCTCGATATACTGTTAGACAGTCGTCTAGCGAGAGGGCTAGTGGCTTCTCGCAGAGGATGTGTAGCTGGAGTGGAGCGAGCGCTTGTAGAATCTCGACGTGCGTTTCATCCAGTGTGCAGACGAAGACACCGTCTACGCCTACGGGAATTGGGGTTGTGTCTGCTGCGTTGTCGTCATTGTTTTGAGTCGCCCACTTCCGTCGCTCGAGTTCCCACTGCAGCCATACGCGCCAATCTGTGAATTCCTGGCCCTCCTGGGGCGATTCCGATACGCCCCATATATATTTTCGTCCGAACTCGCGCCGTTTTAACGCGTGGGGCTCGGCAATTGCGTGGATTACGCCCGGTGTTGCGATGGTGACGGCGCGAGCATAGGCGTTTCCGCGAGAGCCGGCACCGATGACGAGGAAGCGTAGTTGCCTCGCTGATGAAAAGGAGGAGCTGGGAATAGTATCGGTGGGAGGTGGCATTGGTTCTTTCATATTGGTTCGGGTTTGGTTGATATATTGGGGATGCGGGGATAAGTTGGAGCTTTGGAACTTTGGATCCAGGATGTGATAGGGCGAATGATTGATGGGTTTATTTGACTCTGACAAGGCCTATCATCTTGTTAGAACCAAGCGAAGAGTAGAGATATATATCATCAACAAAATGTTTGAGGAATGAGGTGCATGCAATTTGCGGGGGTAACATCAGCAACATCAGCCGGGCTCTGATTGGCTACTGTGGCCACTATATCGTCTGTCAATGTTGTTCCATCTCGTCTATCTTGTCTCTGTCTTCTTCTTACTAGCACTCTCCGATTTATTTTCCTTGTCGAAAATCATAGCCACCTCTTCCAAAGACCGCCCTTTTGTCTCGGGAAAGAGGAGATATATAAGACCCAAGAACAGTACCAGACAACCAAGGAAGACACAGTAATACTTCCATGCAATCGCCGTAAACGCCACTGGGTTGACATATTGGTTGAAGAAACACGCTACAGCATCGACCGAAAGGGTGACAGCAATACCCTTCGCACGCAGTTGGAAGGGTAGGACCTCAGCTGGGTACGAGATGAACAAAGGCGCATAACCCATGTCGTATGCGCCAAAAAAGAGAAATAGGAGTGGAACTACCGCTATTCCAGCAGCAGAAAGTTGCCTTTCGGCGAATAGACCAGCGGCCAGTGTGGACATGGACAGGAAAACGATCATGCCTACTGTGGAAAGGAGCCATAGAATGCGGCGGCCGTATCGCTCCGATGCAAGTGCACCGGCTGCCGCAAGGAGTAAGTTCCAGACATTGAGGCTGACATTAACAGCTGCTTGGTCGGTTGCCTTAGTGATCCCCACTGAATCGAGAATCGGCGCGAGGTAGTAGGATAGGAGTCCTGCGATACTGTTAGTGGCAGGTGTTTCCCCAGGGCGTTGTGAAGAGCATACCATTTCCAGCCCATTCTTGCATAAGCCCAACCAATACACAGATGGTCAGTCGGTGCATATCGCCACTTGACGAGAAGAAGGAGCTCCAATTCCTGGTATCTGTGATCTCCGCTGTTATTGTGCTGCATATCCAACGGTACTCATACTGGACTAGCTCGTCGTCCGTGTCACCATTTGCGTGGTACTTCCCGAGAATAGCCAGGGCTTCGTCTTTCCTTCCTTTTGACACAAGCCATCTCGGGCTTTCGGGAACAAGCATGACCAATCCTAGAATTTGGAACAACGGATACGATATCTGCAGCAGACAAGGAACCCTCCACGACCAACTGTTTGATATGCCTATTGTTGCATACGTGGCCGTTGCCGAGCTAATTGCGCCCAAACTCCAGCATGCATTGTACAGCGCCGTGGCCGTTTGTCGCTGTCGTGGGTGTGCGTTTTCAGTTACCAGGAGAGGAGCCGCAGTCTGGGCGATGCCCATCCCTATACCCGACAATACTCTGGTGCCAAAAAATGCCCAGTGGTTTTTGACCGCGGCTTGGATGATAGCTCCCGCTATCGCAATGCTGGATCCAATGCCCACACACGTCTTGCGTCCGAACTTATCAGCAATGTAAGAGGCCGGTGCGAAGGAGACTAATGCCCCCAGAGAAGTGGCAGCAATGATCAACCCAACTATATTGGGATCTAGTCCGCCAATGATGGTGTCAACTATGTCATAATTAGCATGAATATCACGGTATCAGGATGGGGACATTACACTCAGGCAGCACAAGCAAGCTATTCACAAGACTCCCAATATACCCAGCCGAAGAAGCAGTGGAGAACATGAATACAATACCCATATTCAATTTACGGAGCCCTCTATCTTTGATCCAAGTCGGGTTCGTGTTGTTCGGTAGGAGCTTGAATGCCTCCATCGGGGGGTCCTTCTCCATTGTATCTGCCTTTGTCGCCATGCTGTGTGCTTCCTCAAAGACCGGGCGTCCGGAAAAGGTCAAGTCGAACTGGATAGAGTCAAGTATTCAACCTCATATAGCTATACCAGCTAGCTTATATTATAATATCATACAGTCCTAGAGAACRAGGGATCATCCACATTCTTCCGACCCAGCAAACCTTCAGCCTTCCCCGGACGATCCTCGGATACTTCCAGGATCACTGGTCACTACGTACAACATGAATGCACGGAATGAAGGGAGGAATGCAAGATACAACTACTCAAATAAGCAATGTGTCCAGCACGAAGGCCCACCGTCTCCGATCACCTCGTCACAGGACCCAAACCGAAGCATGATCTGCAGTCCAAAAAGAACAAGTATATTGTAGGTTATGATGACATCCACCAGCACAGTGGTGTGAAACAAAATTTCATTCATCACACTCCCCAAGCAGTGAAGCATACCGATTCCCAAGCCCACAAAACCCCTCACACTGCCCACCAACCTCCCGCCCCTTATGCAGAACCTCCTCCATACCCCACGCAACACGTTCGGCGCCCACTCTCGCGCCCTCAAGATTCGGCGCCGCGGGCCCAAGCCGGAGAGATGCCATGCGGCCCGTCATGAATAACGGTACGTCATCCCGCCAAGACAGATCGTTCGTTAAACACGGGAGACCTGCCTTTACCTCGATCGGGTATTGGTCGTTCATTGTGCGGAGCAGCGGCATCTCGCGCACGTCCGCCCTCACTCCGGTTGCGAAATAGATGTAGTCTATTGCKGGGAGGTCGGGGATAGGTGGGTCGGTTGTTAGGGTCCAGGTCTGGGTGGCTGGGTTGTAGTCGTGAGTCTTTATTTCTGTGCAAGGGTGGATCGAGGCACGGTTTTGAGCTGCGTGCTGCTTTACGATCTTTGTGTAGCGTGGTGTAATGCTGCCGCCGTTGCGGGCGGTTTGGAGCATCTCCAGGCGCTCTGGAAGATATTAGCGTTGGCCTGTAGGTGGGATTAGGGCTTTTTCGATATATACCTTCGTCGGTGTCGGCGGACCAAAAGGCTGCTTTCTCCCAGTTCTTGTACTTGCCCATCCAGGGCAGACTAATATCGAAGTGTTTGACTATTKTTAAATGAGACATTGTCCAAAAAAAAAAAAAAAAAAAAAAAACAGCTTGCTGGGGACTTATACATACTCTTCAGGCCAGAGCGCATCAAGAACCACACTTTCGTCACGCCCTTGCGAACGGCCATATCGACAATCTGTGCTGACGACAGCCCACCCCCGACAACGACAACGTTGGTCTCCTTCCGCCGCTGGATTTTATTCTGTACATTGGGACTAGGGAATGACTTGATCTCCGTGCTGTGGCAACATGCTGCAGCGCCCTCTTGTTCCGTCGACGGTTTCCACGGATAAATCTTCGACACACCTGCTCCGCCAGGACCGATAGCCAGCACAACAGACCGGCTATAAAACTTCTCTCCCGTGGATGTGGTGATAGTGAATACCTTCGAGTCCGAGCTATCAGAGAGGTAATTATATGAGATATCCGTGGCTTCGCGCTGCAAGATCTGACCGGGCTCATCCAGCCCATACCGCTGGATAATCGACGAGCAATAATCCGAAAAGAGCTCTGTGGAAGGCGAGAAGTAATCTTTGCGATCTCGTTCGTCAATCTCACCTCCGATTGTCCTGTTTACACAAATGCAATGGTCAGAGCTCTGTTCCAACCACATTCGCACGGGACACCACTTACTGAGTTTTCCCACCCTGTCTCCTCTTCTTCTTCTTATGCTTGCTCATCTCCTTCCCAACACACCCAGAAATCTCCCAGAGGTCTGCATCTCGCCCACTCTCCTGTGTATAAGCCAGCATACCATCCCGATCCCCAGGATCAACATGGAAGAACATGGGGCTGCGGAGCTGTTTGATCTCCAGCGTGCGGAACGCATTGTCCCACCGCTGCATCCATTTATCTCCAGAGCCGTCGAGGATGAGCTTTGAGATAGATGATGTCGACGATGTTGACGACGCGGACGATAGCGATGGCACAGAAGATGCAGAGTCAGTGGAGGTGCGCCGTTGCCGGTCGTCTTGACAAGGGCATCCGCGTTCACTGTCCCATTTTGCGGCTCGCACGCCGTTTATCTTGCTGTGTCGTGCTTGGACTAGACTCATCCGTCCGCTGTGCTTCTTGATCCAGTGGTAGCGCTGGTGTTCTTCGTCTGTGAAGACTGCTGATGGTGTTTCTTCGCTTAGGCGTGCGGCGACGGCGAGGCCGCATGGCCCCGCGCCGATGATTGTTACATCACGGATTTCATGGTCGTAAGGTAATTCTTGAGTCGAGGACATTTCAGAATGAGGTAAGGTTAGCGGATTGGTAGAGACGTAGTGGTTGTATTAGTTAGGGCTAGAAGGAATAGTAAATTTGCAAGAACGTATGATTGTAGGGGCAATGTCTTTCTTTTATACTCTACTAGTGTAACAGTATTTCTGCAATGTCCTCATGTCCTCATAAGTTGACTATCGAGGTACTCGTCCCCAAGGTCCTTGGGGATGGCATATAGGGACAACTTCATGCTCCACAATTAACATCACGGATCTGATGAGGTATTGGAGTCGATCTCTGAGGACCTTAGGGATGTCCTCAATTATTTTGGATTTAATATTTGAATCTTTTCAATACTAATACTGTGTTAGATGTATACAAGCCCCCAGAGCCTTATTATACCTATCCCCACCAAACGAGAGATCGCGTGACCCTGGGTCTTTGAAGTAATCCTATACTTGACTCCAATGAGACTAATATTCAAGTTGTCACACCTTAATAAGCCATATTCTGGATGTATTCTAGATGTATTCTGAATTATTCTTGATTTTATTTTTAAGGAAATGTACATTGGAGCTTGTAGGAGTTGGTCTAGTGAAATCACTTCGAGGGCCACATACAATCTTTTCAACTTCGATATAGAGAACACAAAAGAAGACAAGAAGAAAAGAAATTAAATTACTATGAAAGAGAATATTTGCAAAGGGGAATAACAGAGCACCGAAATCCACCAAAAGAAAACAAGAGAAGCAAATATATACTCAAAACTCCAAAGCCCATTTAAAAAAAAAAAAAAAAAAGAAAAACAAGACTACCTCC
>PKQL01000340.1:0-30155 GCA_002916455.1 Penicillium sp. CF05
GGTTATGGTGGGGTGGTGGGTCAAAATTATGAATAGCTTCAAAGAATCCCGAAGTAGAAAAAAAAAAAGAAAAACGTGGCCCCAAGGATCTTCACAAYAGCTAGGCTAGGGACAGTTTCCTCATCGGCTAGGACGCGCCTCGCTCAGGCCTAACTATTGAGGCATCAGGGAGCCCCCTTTTCAAGGTGGGGTTGGTGTACTCCCTGTCGTCAGCCCGTGACTCACAGTTCTTCAACCCGACCTAGCTGTGATTCGAACGCGCAACCTAACATTACCCTGCCCGGGGCACTTCCCATCTGAGCCATGGGGGTTGGGGGTTGCTATGCCTGGACTGATAGTTCCATTTATGCTCACTTTCCTTATCGTTCCTTCCTCATGCAGAACTCCAGGAAAGTTCTTGCCTTGTAGCAGTCCCTTCCTTCCTATTTCAGAATGAGTGGTGCCTTCCAGGAACTGTCATATGTGCCCTCCTCGTGAATATGTGTCCATGGATGTGACCAGGCCTACTGGCGTACTATGCATTTCCCGGGAATCCACCTAATGGCCTACTACTTCTTCTCCGACATTCCAAGGTTGGGACCTCGGGAGGCTACATATGTAGATAATACCAGGGTCAAGGACTCCATACAATTGTCTATAGTATGTCCTACATGTAACATTAAGTCTAGTAATATTAGGCCAACCCCAATGGGTGTATATAAATCGTTGAATTAAGGTTGCCGAGGGTATCTTAAGGTAAAGGAGGGTAGGAATAAGGCCATAGGACCAAAAAGGATAGACAGGTAATAGGGAAAGTCAAAGGAGACACAAGAAGGCAATATAAGTCCAAGGAAAGCAGACAAATCAAAGTCGAACTTGACCACCAGTCAACCGCTCCCAGTCCCTCTGTCCAAAGGGGACATAGGTATTACCCTGGAGCCAGTACAGTCGGTCCTTCTTCGACACGAGAGCTGGATCTACACCTTCAGTACGGAGAACATGCTTCTGTTGCTTGTTGTTACCCGTCGACTGCGTCACAGGAGTAACCCGCAAGAACAGCGGTGCCGCAAACCGGGGCAGGTTCTGGAGGGTGTGTGCAGCCAGAGTATCAAGCACCTCGCGCGAGGGCTCCAGTGCAGAATCAGAGAGGCTACCGCTTGCTATCTGCTGGTTGAAGAGGATGGCTGCGCATCCGGCACGACCATCATGATTGGGAAGAGCCACGCCGTAAACATTGGCTTCGTGCACTTCAGGATGGGCGCCCAGAACCCCAGAAACCTCGCTGGTGGATACATTCTCACTCTTCCATCGGAAGGTATCACCCAGTCTATCCGAGAAGAACCAGCGGCCGTCTTTGTCCCATCGAACCATGTCACCGGTCCGGAAATAGGCATCGCCCTTCTTGATTACGTCACGGATAATTTTGCCTTCTGTTGCCTTCTTGTTTCCAAAGTAGCCCTGGAAATTGGCAGTGGGATCTGCTGCATCAATAGCGAACAGCAACTCACCGGGATCACCGCGAGAGACTTTCTTGCAGAGACCAGTCTTGGGATCACGCCATGGTTCCTGGGTCTCGTGGTCAACATCCACAATGGCAGATCCACGACCAAAGATAATGTTTCCCAAAGCACCATTTCGGCCGATGGCACCCGCAGAAAAGTCGTTCGACGAAATGTTCCATGAGCCCGCAGTGCCTTCCGTGGCAGCATAGAACTCGGCGATTGTGGGAATGTTGAAGCGCTCCTTGAAGCGGTTCCAGATATCAGGACGCAATCCATTTCCAAATGCCAAGCGGATATTGTGCTTCTTGTCAAGGTCCTCTCCGGTGACCGGGTCAATTTCAGGTGCTACGCCCAATAGATAACGTAGCGTCTCGCCCACGTATTGGATAACTGTGGCATCGTTCTCGCGAGCCTCCTTCATGAAGTTGCGGGCAGAGAACCGGCGGCCAAGGATCAGAGTGGATCCGCTCATCAAGCAAGTTATAAACCCAAGTATCGCAGCGGAACTATGGTAAAGAGGCATGCACTAGTTAAAGAGGTTAGCTTGGACAGTAACATTTGTAAATCTGGTAGATCTTACCGTGAAGAATCTGTCAGAGGGCGTAATGTTCAACCAATCTTTAACGAACAAACTACCAGACCAGCACTTCTTCCAGCTGACAATAGCGGGTTTGGGAAGCCCGGTGGTGCCACTTGTGTAAATCAAAATGGCCATATCGCGAGGGATCAAACCACTGCGAGCCTTGTCATCCTCCCGCATAGGCTCCATGCCCAAGATCTGTGCTTCCACCTCTGGGGTATGGAACACAATTTCAACCGGTCCCTTGCCATCACGGAAGTTCGGGGATGTCAAAACCTTCTGCTGCTCCTCCGGGAAGCAGTGGCGGACTTCTTCGTCAACCACCACGAGCCTTGCGGAGGATGTTCGAATAGAGTGGGTGAGCGGCTTGCCAGACAAGTTGTAGTTGATAAATGCAGGTACTGCTCCAATACTCCAAAGTCCCAATAGCATGAAGATGAAGGTAGAAGAGTTCATGAAATCGATTGCGACGATCTCCTTGCGCTTGATGCCGTGGACTTTCTTGAACCATGCTCCGTAGCGAAGAGCCGTGGTGTAGGTTTCGTGGAATGTCGTCGTTCGTCCGTTGTACACAATAAAATCGTTGTCTGCAGTTTTAGGATCGAGTGCATAGGCTTCAAGGGTGTAGAAGAGGTTCAAGCGGTCGCCACGTTCGGCGAGGCGGGACTTCGCAGACATCTTCAGCAAGCCCTTGAGGAGATTCAAATCGTAGGAGAGCGACCATCTTGCGTTGAGATATGCAAGTGTAGTTGCCGCGGCAGGGAGTGCAAGACTCAAGGGAATTTCTGCGCAAAGAGACCGCTTGTTAGCCATGCCACCAGTCATGTTGTTGGTCATAACCTACCGGGTAAAGATGGCAGTGGCATTATGGCCAAAATGATTCGACGATCAAGCTCAAGTGAGTATGATCAAGGAGGTATTTGGGTGGAGGATGCGGTCGCTCCTTGTATCCCAGCTTTTGAATGTACCCAGGTAGTAAGTAGCCCTGGAGAAAAATCCCGAAAATGCGCTATAGAGGCACCTCGATACTCGGCTTTGCTGCCCGTTGCTGATCAAAAGCAGTAAAGGTTGGCTGTGGAATCCGGATTGAAATAAGAAAAGATCCAAACGTGCCTCGGCACGGATGTGCCGATCCCCTGGTACAACGCGTACCCGCCACACAATGGAATTTAGCCGTTCACCACTTCCAAGATTATCTCTTCGAGTCCAATATTTATGCGTTTATTTAATACTTCGGTTTATAACATTTATCTAGGTAGATGCTAATTCTAACAATTCTCTGATTCTTACACCAAAGTTTCACATGGGGCTTATTTAGAGGGATCACCACCCCGCACTTTTCGGAGAGTAAGGCTATACTATATATGTACTAGTTTATGTGTCCAATCAGGGGTTGTTAATAGCCAAATTGCATGGGGCATATCACTTTTGCAAGGACTTCTTCACTGGGACATCTTCATACCCATCTTCCATGAACTTGCCCAATGCATCTAAGCCCTGCTCCAGGACCTCGGTTTCATTGACATACCCAATGCGAACATAGCCCTTGAAGTCTTCGCCAACCCCAAAGCAAAGGCTTCCCGGTACAAGCATAACACCGGTTCGTTCCTGAAGCATCTCGCAGAAAGCGACATCGTCTACGGGCTTTCCCATCTTGTTAAAGCGCACAAATGCAGTGGTACCGGCTTGCGGTTTAATCCACTCACACGCCCAGCGATGAGTATCGATGAATTTCTCTAGAATAGAGAGATTAGTCCGGGCTAAATCGATATTTCGCTTCAGAAGATTGTGGATGCAATCCGGTGCTAATGCGAAACTAGCAATTGCGTCGTCAATCTGCCCGACCGAGATAGTTGTATAATCGCGCGCGTTGGCAAGGGCTTCAATGATAGAGCTATCTCGCGACGCAATCCAGCCGACCCGCAAACCAGCCAGGCTATATGCTTTGGAAACAGACCCTGTCACAACGGTGCGTTCGTATCCCATGGAAAGAAGTGTGGGTGGGAATCTCGGGTCTGCAGGACTGATGTTGTGGAAAAGTGGGCGATAGACCTCGTCGGAGTGGATGATTATGGATTTCTCGCGGGCAATATCGACCAATTGCTGGAGGGTCTGGCGCGGGATGATGGCTCCAGTTGGGTTTTGTGGGTTGCTATGACGAGTACGATGGTCAGCGAAAAACCGCACCTTATATTAGTATGACAAGAATCAGACTTACTTTATGATGATCAACTTGGTGTTGGGACGGATAAGGCCTTTCAGCTCTTCAATGTCCAGCTGCCATCCATCGGCCTCTTTGGACTTCCATAGGCTGACTTCGGCACCCACCGACGCAGGGACGGAGAACAGTTGTTGATATGTTGGATAATGGCAGATGACATGGTCTCCTGGACCAACCAATGTATACAGCAGCAAGAAGTTCGCTTGAATTGCGCCAGCGGTGATCAAGATATTATCATTCGGCAACTGCGTTGGTGCCCTCACCGAGTACAGATTCGCCAATGTATTTCGTAGCTTATCGGAGCCACGGATCGCCCCATATGTAAGTTTCGTTGACTGAAGCCGGGCGAGAGGGTCGGACTCCTTATCATCGGAGAGCGCGCGGAGATCGTCGACGGAGATGGATGCGCAGCAGGTCTCGGCGGTATTATACTTGGCAGTGGTCTCATACTTGTCCATCCACTGCAAATTGGTTAATAAGGACAGCTGTATACCCATGGACAGGGAACAGACAAACGTGGGGTAATGCGGGGAGGTACCTGTTCAACCGCGAAAGCTTCAATCTTCACCATGGCTGATAACTGCAAGAATTACCGAAGAAAGTAGCTACAATCAAATATCTTGGTCCAGGGATGTTCCAAGGTTCGGTTGAATGGGTAACAACCTGGGTCTCCCGTTATGCTACCACCGTTTTGACATATGAGTTCCTTGGCTGTATCTCATCACGTGATGGATCGCGATATCCCAATTTATCTTCGCGTTCCTAGAAGATGTTGAGGTCGTCGGTTATATGTGGCGCAGATCATCGATCGGTCAGCTCACCCGATGCATAGCCTGTAAGGGCCGCACTTTTCAAGTTCCTATACTTCTAACGTTGACTGCGATTCTTATAGTTGTATCAATGCGTTGCCCCTGCAACGGCATTAGAAGACTTCAAGCAAGTTGAGTACATAATTCAATTGTTCTCCCGAGGCCTGGAATTGAATAATATTTACGAGAATAATCGAGATGTGTAGACAGCTGGAGTCCATAGACGGATAGACTGGGAATAATGATCATGTTCTAAATATTCCGAGACAGGAAGATATTAAGGCGCGTCAAAATTAAGTATTGGCTTTCCCCATGCTTATCTGCGATCAACCACCCGTGTAACTTTCCTACCAGTCCCACTCCGTTCAAAATCATTTACATCATTCACAATAACAACCCTAAAGTAAGGATTGGTGATGACTAGGAAACTGAATTTGACTTGTGCCACCAGTTCATCTTCCGGGAGTACTGAATCTTTAGTGCCCGAGGAGTCCCCCAAAATACAGACCTCCATAGATTCAACGCCCTGAACACCTTGTTCCCAACCAAGCAAGATCTGCCTCTGAAGAATTCCGAATTCTTCTGTCTGCATCATCTTGTGAATAGTGTCGTAATGGAAATAGTTGGATCCCCAGTTGAAACTGAACTGTTTATCGCGGCCGTAGATGCGCAGCAACCGCAAATACGGCACGCGTTCGGGTGCAATTTGTGACTGTGCCTTGGCTGGGAGTAGATGAAGAGACCCGATATCACCGGAGTTATATCTCACCAATGGGTTCCGAAGACGTTGCAGAGACGTGAGAACAATAGCACCGGAGTTCCCCTCGGCAACGGGCTGGTTTAAGGGGGAATTGCTCTCAGATGACGATCGTGTGAGAATCTCAACATGCATGGCCCGCGTATCATATATGAAGTCTGCTCCATCGTGGGCAGTGTCGGCATCTTCGACATGATCGGTGAGCTGCGGGTTGAAACAGCCAAAAATCCAGCCTCAGCACTGCCAAGACCAGAATAAATCATGGGAGAGTTGAAAATCTCCATCAGAAGGCCACGCTGTGACTGTAGTAGTGATTCGGATGTGTAAAGAATCTTGGTGATCCGGACTTGGCTCCGAATATCTGGTGGGAGACTCGATATGTGCCGAGACAGCTTGATGAGCTCTGTGACTGGGCCTGTGAGGAAGTTACAGCGGTACTGTCTCAGAGTCTTGGTGGCTAATTCAGCAGACATATCTCCTCCAGCGCAAAGTATTGTTCCTCCAGCATACTCTAGAGCATCCGTCAACAGATCGAGGGAACTAGATGTTTCTCATGTTAGAAGCTCCAGTCAAGACAAGTTCTCGATCATATTGGGCAAACAAATCGATACAAATATCCAGATACATGGATGTTCAATATCCAATCCGTAGGCCGCACAATTCCTACTGCCTCGATCAGGGCACCGATACTCTCGCGTTGGCGTCTGTTTTCTGCGCTATCGGTAAGGAATAGCATAGGAACGCCACGGCTCCAGCCTCCGCCTGTAACACTAGTATAGGAGCTCTGGCGGAAGGTGTTCTCTGGTGAATCGTCTGCTGCCAGGGTTTCAATAACAGAAAAGCTTACTTCAACGGAGTCAGCTCCCAAATCATAGAATAGGTTTTGCCAGCTATAGAAGCGTACATGTTCTTCTTGTCAATGATTGGATATTGTTGGAACGCTTCATCTTTGGACTGCGCTGTTGAGGTGACTGACAAAACTTCGTTCGGGGAAAGCGGATATTTAACATCTCTGTTTTAGAAAGGGTGGTTGCGAGCGACTGCGAGAACCTCGCCCAGTGTATAGAATTGTTTGGCCATGTTTCCCTTGGTGGAAGAATATGTAGCCCTAGGATAGTCAAAGTACTTATAGGGAGCAGCAATATTCTGTAGTAATGTCTGATGAAGTTGTAGGATACGTGTGCGTGCGGGACCCATACAAAAATTCAGCATTATGATCTCTGCAAAGTTCCAATGAACCGTCAAGACAATCATCGAATATTGCGTTAAAATGAGGCCCTTGACATTGCCTCTGCTTGTTTCCATGTACCAATGCAAGACAAACAACTATGCGGTCAAGTCAACGAACTGCATGACCTTCCGTCCTGTCTTGCTCGTAGCTGGTGCTATGGTCTTGGCCTTGATGACCCCTGTCAATGTACATGCAGCTCGGAAGTACACCTCATCGCAACAAAGCCTGATGGTGGCTCGTGACCGTAAAATGCAAGTCCTCAGCGAGGTCCTGCAATTAATTCGCCAGATCAAATTCTCAGCCCAGGAGACTCGATGGGAAGGAATCATTGGACAGAGCAGGGAAGAGGAACTTCGTGCGCAGTGGTCAGCGTTTCGCTGTCACATTTCGCAGTTGGCCGTCTATTTGACCACCCCTGTGATCTTATCAGTCGTCTGTCTGGGAACTCATGCGCTGATGTACCAGACCTTGTCTGCTCCTACTGCGTTTTCCGCCATTGCAGTTCTGAACTCTATCGAAATCGTCATGTACGCCTTGCCAGATTGTGTGGCGCGGACGGCCACTGGCCTAAACAGCATGAAGCGCATTCGGCAGCATCTAGAGTCCCGTGAGAACAATCCCCGAACAGATTCGGCCGCAGCAGTTGAATTCTCGAATGCTACCTTGGGCTGGACTGGTACCCTTCCGGGACAAGCGGTTGATTCCATCCTCCACGGAGTGACTCTGTGTTTCCCTCCATCAAAACTCAGCTTAGTGACGGGGCCTGCTGGATGTGGCAAAAGCCTCCTCCTTGCGTCTACTCTAGGGGAGTCTACGTTACTCGGTGGTACTATACGCGGTCCAAGAGACGGCAAGTATGCCTATGTTGCCCAAGTCCCTTGGTTAGAGAATACCTCGATAAGGAACAATATTCTATTCAGCAACCTGCTGGACATCAGCAGGTATAATAAGGTTCTTTTTGCATGTGCTCTTTATCAAGATCTCTCTTTGTTCCCTGGCGGAGATGCAACAGAAGTCGGTCCGAATGGTGTCAACTTGAGCGGCGGGCAAAAGTGGCGGCTCTCTCTTGCCCGTGCCCTTTACTCCCCGGCCAATATACTAGTCATGGACGACATATTCAGCGCCGTTGATGTCCACACTGCTAGTCATTTGTATACTCATGCGCTCACAAGACACCTTGCTAAGGACCGAACGCGCATTCTCGTCACGTCACCCATCATATTCCCCTGTGTCTTCCGCAAACTGACTACATTGTCTCTTTGAACAATGGCTCAGTACAAAACGCAGGACCAGTGGTGGTTGGCTTAGCTACAGGCAGCAAAGAAGTTGCTGAGACAAACAAAAACGGTCTGTGTTTGGGGAAAGATGGCCAACCTGATATAACAGAGATGCCGGGTCGGAATGTCAATGCTCAGGCACCCGATTGCTCACCCTCGCAATTCGTGGAAGATGAAAAACGTCAAGAGGGCTCAATGCAATGGATGGTCTGGAAGGCCTACTTCACAACGGGGGCAGCGTTCTCCCCTGGATCTGGGTGATGATCACTTTCGGTGGATATAGCATATTGCTGACGGCCAGGGTAATTACCGACCATCTCTCTCTACAATGCTTCAGGCATGGTCACCGACTGACTTTGAGATTACAGGCCTGGTGGCTCCACATCTGGAGTGACCACGGGAAAGTAACCTATTGCGATACAACAGGGTCAACAGCGTGTTTGGACAACAGCCTGCTCTTCTACCTAGGAGTATACGTTGGTCTGGGAGCTTTTGCTTGCCTAATTGGCACGGCACGAAGTTACCTTGCTCTAAAGACCTCTCTGTTTGTTGCAAAGAGCCTATTCCGTGGATTGCTGCATACCATTCTTCACACTCCTCTCCGCTGGCTAGATGTTGTGCCACCGGGTCGTATTATGAATCGTTTTATTGTGGACAACATGGTAGTGGACTCTCTCCTGGGAGATGACATTCAATCTACCCTTGCCAATGCTTTCGATATGGCTCTAGCTATTCTAGCCGGCAGCCTTGTGAGCCCTTGGCTCATGCTACCAGCTACGATCCTCTGCATCATATGTGTAATCTATGGCCGGCTCTATCTCAATACCGCGCGAGAGATCAGAAGGCTCGAAAGCGTTTTGAAAAGTTCTATATTTGAGCAAGCTAGATCTGCACTCTCCTCGCTCTGGACAATCCGTGCTGAAGAAAAGACAGCAGTATACGTCAGCAAAGTTACAGAAGACATTGACAAGTACGCTCGGGCATACTGGCAGCTCTGGCTCGTGAACTGCTGGCTTGCCTTCCGCATGGATTTCTTGGGCAGCACAGTCGTCGACTTTGATCGTATCCTTGTTTTGAGTGGTGGACGTGTTGCAGAATTCGGGAATCCCCAAGAACTCATGCAACGGCCTGCCGGGGTTTTCCGGGCCATGATGATGGAACATGATGGAGAAGAGTTGACACCGCCAAGGTGATGTTTCGTAGCAGCGGTTTTCTCGCGGGAGCTATCAACGTCCTTGTGCGGCAGTGTATAGCTGCCAGTGCGCCATGTCGTAATTTTCCATATTAAATTTTGACTGCTATACCACCAATTTACTATTACCTACAAATTGTAACGAATAATTCCTACATATGTGCAATTTCTACAATATGGTCTTCTACAGGGTCAATTTCTATAATATCTCAATATCTATAAAAGAATAGTCGCTTATACGGCCGTAGTCTTTATAGTGGTCTTCTTAGGTAGTCTCCGATAACTACATATGTAGTCTTTCAGTATATCTTTTTAGAGGTCTTTTTTAGTAGTCTCCTTAGGCAACTTTTTAAGATGTCTAGTTCTATAGATATTTTATCCCCTTCTTAGTTTATTCGAAGAAGATAAAAGGACATAGATCAGGGAAGCGGTGGGCCTGGGGCAATCCTCACTTCGGCCGCGCCAGTTAGAGCTCTGATATCCTTGAAAA
Source organism: Penicillium sp. CF05 (assembly GCA_002916455.1). Classification (NCBI taxonomy): domain Eukaryota; kingdom Fungi; phylum Ascomycota; class Eurotiomycetes; order Eurotiales; family Aspergillaceae; genus Penicillium; species Penicillium sp. CF05. The sequence continues at coordinate 10,039 of PKQL01000340.1, forward strand.
TATCAAATATGGAGCATATGCTCACTGTTCCCTTCCGTTCGTCGCCACGGATCAACATCCCGAAGACGTCACCGCACTCCGTATATACCCATGAACCAGAATCCCCTGGCTCTGCAAATGTCTGGGAAGTGGAACTGACCACTGAATGCACCCATGTAGCTATCCTTTCGGACCCTCCATCTCTCGTTCTCTGTCGACAAATATCTACCGACATCAGGTCATTGTACACGCCAGAAGTTGTTCCAGAGGAGCGCCCTGTCTTGTTGAGCTTCATCCTCGAACGAGCCTGCAGCTGAGGGTTGAACCAAAATTCGCTGGGTAAAATGACTCTAGTAGGGTCGTAATTGAAAGGCTAGAAGAAATCATCGTTAGCCATATAATCGATCTTCAATGAACTGAATCTCATTTCACCCGATTGCCGTCAACCCCGTCACCATGCATCTGTCGCTGGAGTCGGCCGGGGGCGATGTCAATCAAAGCCCAGTCCATACTGATAGCTTGTCCTGCATCGTTCTTTTGGATCCCGTATACGCCGCTTCCAGCAACAACACATCCCAGGAAGTAAGATCCATCGTCGCGCATCGTTGCAAGTGGTCGTCGGTGGGCTTCAAGGTCGCTAATTTGCCTGGCGATTCCCTTATAACGCCTAGCGGCGGATTCCGGAATCCACATATCCTCGCCTTCGTCAATTGCCCTCTGAGTCGCTTCCAACTCGAGAAACTCTTCGGTCTTAATATTATCGATAATGCCATCTATCTCGGCGATGGTATGCTGGAGATCTCCGAGAGATGGATGATCAACTTTCAAGGTTTGTCGGGCAATGGTGGAGGGTGGATGTTCCAATCTCAGCGGGCCATACTCCCAGTTTGAAAGCGCTACAGCCACCATATTAGCTAGGAACTTATGTATAGAAGATCTTCACTTACCGGTTGCTGCTCCTTCAATCTGTAACATTGATTCTGGACGCTTCTCCTCTGGGGGCCAAACGGCGTGAAAGCACGTCAGACCATACGGAAGTAAGAGAGAAGTGTAAGAGGGAAGTAAGAGGGAAGTAAGAGGGAAGTAAGAGGGAAGTAAGAGGGAAGTAAGAGGGAAGTAAGAGGGAAGTAAGAGGGAAGTGAGAGAAGTGAGAGAGAACACTGCGGTACCCCCGTGGACGAAGCTAATGCAAAAAGCAGGGATATCCATGGATTGTGAAGACCTGGCTTATCCGCAGATAAGGAAGGTACGTTCCAAAATCAATATAGAGTACCTAGGTAGGTACCTACCTACCTACCTGGGAAGGTACAGTTCAGAATGCTTAGAAGCCCACATCCTTTCGGGCTATTGTTCGGTACAGAGCGCAGCTAGCTATAATGTTTACGCCTGGCTCCAATTTCTTCAAGTTTCGGCCTTGCGACTATACTTCCCACCAAAACTTCCACTTCTCGTAAGGTGCCGAACGGGTCATAGAATCCCGTCTGGTCCCTTGCGTGACCCATCACTTGCTAGCGGTAAGTTAATGCTCCATGCCCTGACATTATCCTAGAGCTCATTTGATAGATTCATACCATGGCACTGATTTTCTACAAATATATATTTCAGGCGAGATATTAGCAACAGCTGCTCACATTTCTCGCCCCCCAAGTGAACTCTCGATTTTGACAAGAAATCCCATCAGAACTATCATCGGTGACTCCCTTCAGCTCCAAATACACAATCAAAGCTCCATTGCATCAACATCAATAGTGATGTTCAACACCTCTCCAAGCGACTGGAGAGTGTTCGACGGCTTATTTTCGACGATGAAAAAGGGGTACTGCTCGAACGTCAAAGGGCTGAGCATACTGCCCTTTGCATCCAAGACTTCACTATGGGAGGCAGGTACAGCTGCATCATGGCTTGCTGAGTTGCATTGCTTGGCATCCGACAACATACTCTATGGCGATTTTGTAATGTGTTGGGAGAGGGGACGAGTCCCCGAGCCACTGGATGACTTCCAAAAACTATCATTGACACCTTGTCTGGGAGAGACATATAGAGAAGTGCTAGAACTAGAGTAGATTCTTCCAAGGTTCTGTCATTGGCTTACCTAGTCTTTGTCAAGTGCGAACCTCATACGTCTGGAACGTAAACCACGAGTTGCCTCGGGCCTTTGGTGAATTGAAATAAATTCTTTTATTCTTGTATGAAACGAGATTTATGAATAAGACCAGCCATCGTGGGTGTCTCGCCCGCCCTAAGGGGGGTTGTCTGCTTTGGGAAGTGGTGCAGGAGAGGACATTGTTATAGAACCACAACTTTTGATACTAGAATAGATAATCCAGGTACTATTACTGTTTATAAAAGGGTTAATCCAAGTAAGTCTGCAAATCAATCTCAGCAAAGGACACTATATTTCAGGCATGTCTCCAGTCCGTCGCTAAATTGGTCCGCTTTCCCCGCATTGAAGGCAGAACCACCTAGGCAGACATACAGCAGCGAGCAGGAAGAAATATTGTAGGAAATCTCTCCGGATTCATAAATGTCCAGTTGATATAAAATAAAAATCGAGGTCAATCTTCCAAGGTTGCTCATAGCATAATATTGTCGGGTCATCTGCGGGTTCCTGACGCCCCATGCATCAGCCCAGCCACTTCTCCGCCCGCGTCATCGCCGAGGGGCCAATCTCACCCTCTCTCCGCTTTCTGCTTCTCAACCTCCAAACCTACCTTGTCTCTATCTTTTACTCGAACCGTATGCTCCGGTTTTATCCTCTAATTTGATCAATTCGGCGGTCCGCCCCGCATCCCTTCTTTCGTTGTTGGCATCTGCGTAATAGGACACGCTGCTGCCATCCTTCCCACAAGATGCGCTTGACTGGCGCAATATCTCTTTCGCTTCTCACATTAACTCCCCTGCTGGGATCTGCTGCAGCATGGAGTGAATTTTCCGACGTAAACCTCGCTACGCAATCCTATTCCCTCTTCGATGATCGACCATCCGGATGTCCCGAGTGTCCGGCTTGCTTCAACTGCCAGCTTGACAACTATAACTGCACTCACTTCGCTGAATGCAACAACTTCAACGGCAAATGCTCATGTCCCCCGGGATTTGGAGGCGATGACTGTTCCGTACCCCTATGTGGTTCGTTGGCCGATGGCTTGAACCGACCGCAGCGCGATTCCAATACCTGTCAATGCAAGGATGGCTGGAAAGGCATCAACTGCAATGTCTGCGACTCGGATAATGCCTGCAATGCGATGATGCCAGAAAACCAAGGGGGAGTGTGTCATAAGCAGGGTGTCACGGTTAAGGAGAACTTTCAAATGTGCGATGTGACCAACCGGGCGATCTTGAAACAGCTCGACGGCCGCAAGCCTCAAGTGACTTTCTCCTGCGAAGCTGAGGATGAAACTTGTAGCTTCCAATTTTGGGTCGACCAGAAAGAGTCATTCTATTGCGGCCTAGACACTTGCAAGTGGGACATGGAAACAGACTATGACACCAACAAAACTCACTACGAGTGTGACCACCTTCAGTGCAAATGCATTCCGGGCCGTTTCCTCTGTGGTGAGAACGGGTCCATCGATCTGAGCGATTTCCTTGATCAAATGATCAAGGGCCCGGCTACTTTTGATACTGAATCGACCTTGAAGGGTACAAAGAGCGTTTTCTCCGAGCCTCAGATGAATGGATTGATTGCGGGCGTCTTCGGTGATCCCAGCATCTTCTTGTCCTGCGATTCAGGAGAGTGCATGTACAAGACTGACGAACCGGGATACGAGCGCCCCGTGAAGAAAATCAACACTCCACTCATTGCCGGAGTGATCGCAGGAAGTTCGTTGTTTGTGGTTGCTGTCATTCTGCTCGTCTGGTATCTGTCCCGTCGTGCTGCGCGCCGTGGTTATATCCGCCTGGCTCTCTCGGATGATTCGGACGACGAAGCTTCCAAACTCCTTGCAGACTATCGCCCGGCGGCTTTGTACTGGGATAATGTGTCTTACAGTATAAACGGAAAAGAGATTCTCTCTGGCATTCAAGGTGCATCCGTGCCAGGCCAGATTACAGCTATTATGGGAGCATCTGGTGCTGGGAAGACTTCATTCCTTGATATCCTGGCACGAAAGAACAAGCGTGGCTCAGTGAATGGCGATTTCTATGTCAACGGTGAGAAAATTGACGATAATGATTTCAGAGGTATGGTTGGCTTTGTCGACCAAGAAGACACAATGCTTGCCACCTTGACAGTCCATGAGACCATTTTGACAAGCGCCCTACTCAGACTTCCCCGGGACATGAGTCGGGCAGCTAAAGAGCAAAGAGTCCTGGAGGTCGAAAAACAACTTGGGATCTACCACATCAAGGATCAATTGATTGGCTCGGAAGAAGGCAATGGTCGTGGCATTTCCGGTGGAGAGAAGCGCCGAGTCGGGATTGCTTGTGAGCTGGTTACCAGCCCTAGTATCCTGTTCCTGGATGAACCCACCAGTGGATTGGATGCCTACAATGCATTCAATGTGGTGGAGTGTCTGGTGACACTGGCCAAGACATACAATCGCACTGTTATCTTCACCATCCATCAACCTCGCTCGAACATTGTTGCTCTCTTTGACAGACTCGTCCTTCTTGCTGATGGACGCACTGTCTATTCCGGTCCTTTCTCGTCCTGTCAACAGTATTTCGACCGTGTGGGCTATTCCTGTCCGCCGGGATTCAACATTGCAGATTATCTTGTCGATCTTACAATGCACGCCGGTGGTGCTCATTCATCATATACAGATGAAGTAGAACCATCTGTTGGTGGGCGCACTGGTCCGCCTAAGACAGCATCAAGCAGTCTTAGGGCCGTTAAGTCCGTCACCAGCGCATCGATCCAGAGCACTGAAGACAACTCAAGTGCAGAGGCGAGCCGGAGACCCAAAAGCAAACGCCGGGTATCTCTGAAACAGCAACAAGATCGTCAACTTTACTCTCGAAAGCAACATAATGAGCGCCCAAGCACGCCAAAGACAGACGATGAGAGTGCTACATTGGATGTAGCCGAGAATCATCAACAATGGCTGCGTCTTTCCCGTCAACAGGGCAATGTTCCTCCGCAAATCCTTGATGATCCCGATCAACTACCTCCTCCGGCACCTGGACAAAGTGATCTCGACATTCTGGTGGCAAGCTACGCGGATTCTGACGTTTGCCATCTCGTGCATGATGAGATTTCAACGGCCGTTCAGAGTGCACAGGCTGCAAATGGTTCACCAAATTCGCCCATGTTGTCGGATACTGCGATACAGTCCAAGGGCTATGCTCGAGTTGGTCTGGCGCGGCAGTTTATCATACTTTCTCAGCGGACATGGCGTAATCTTTATCGAAACCCGATGCTGATGCTCACCCATTACGCAATTGCCATTCTTCTGGCGGTCCTGTCTGGATACCTCTTCTATGGTCTCACTGACGATATCAGAGGCTTCCAGAATCGTCTTGGTCTCTTCTTCTTCATCTTGGCTCTTTTTGGTTTCAGTACTTTGACCAGTCTCAACGTGTTCTCCACGGAGCGGCTTTTGTTTGTACGCGAGCGTGCCAATGGTTACTATCATCCGATCACATACTTTGCGTCCAAGGTTGTGTTTGATATCGTTCCTTTGAGGCTGATTCCTCCCATAATCATGGGCATCATCGTATACCCCATGACGGGTCTAATTCCAGCGTGGCCTGAATTCTTCCGCTTTTTGCTGGTTCTGGTCCTTTTCAATCTTGCAGCAGCCAACATTTGCCTTTTCATCGGCATCATTTTCCGGGATGGCGGAGTCGCCAATCTTATCGGCAGTTTGGTGATGCTTTTCAGCTTGCTCTTCGCCGGTCTCCTGCTAAATCACGATGCAATCCCCAAGTCAGCATTGTGGTTGCAGACTGTGAGTTTCCCTATAACTTAAGTGGTCTTTTCCTTACTAACAATAGTACTAGCTGTCCATCTTCCACTACGGTTTCGAGGCCTTGATCGTCAACGAAGTGACTTACCTCACCTTGATTGACCATAAGTACGGTTTGGATATTGAAGTTCCCGGTGCCTCTATCTTAAGTGCGTTTGGCTTTGACACCCAGGCCTACTGGAGCGATGTTATTGGGCTGGCTGTCATTTCTGGAGCCTTCATCATCATTGCATACAGTGCAATGCATTTCCTACTTGTGGAGAAGCGATGAGCTAGTCGTTTTCTGCTACTATACACTGGTATGATATCATCAAGCATTTCCGTTGATTCAATGTTTTGCCTCGGGTTCGACTTAGTCCTTGTGGGACGTTGTTTCGTATGTTGGCTGCGTTCATTGCGCAGATGATCGAAGACTATTGAAGATCGGCTCTCTAAAGACGCATGGAAGCGCGTATGCTGTGGTCTATAGTCTGTCATTATGTATATAGACAAGATGGGTAATTCTAACGATCCCCTGCATTTCATGTTTTCAAAATAAACAACGTTAAAGTTGGGTAAATCTCGTCCAGACATCATGTACCTCCCATGTACATACACGACCTCAGGCACGTGTCAACGTCATCTACGAACCTTCCGAAGCTCGGTCGTTCAAGTTAACCACCTGGGCAAATGAACTCAGTTACCAACCCAAATACGGAGTAGTCAACAATTTATTTCGAATCTGACATCTTGAATCTCTTTATTATTGAGTACTCCGAAGTCCAGGTACGTTCCCAGCCCCGTTTGCGGGTTGCGCTAATGATGACCAGCCCTCCCGACACCGCCGACCCATTTCAGGTTCGCAGTTCGCTAATCGAAACTTCCTCTTTCGATCCCACCTCATCTCTGCCTTTGTTCTTTTCACCTCCACCAGTTTGAGTGCATTTAGCTTCTTATTTGTGAGTGAGCTTTGACCCCCCATCTTCGGGGAGGACTCTGTGTGATTCCTCAGTCTTCCTTGGGCCGCAGAACCCCACAAACATCTCCAATTCCGGCCTCTTCAAATCCACCTTGACCTCAACCACTTCTGTCGCGGTCAGTTTACTCATATTTTCTCTTTAGCAATTGAAATACTGCCAATTATATTTGACGCAACGTCAAACTCGCAATGATGTCCGGCGAAGCATGGCTTTACCTGTTGTCGGTGTTGATCAACGCCGTCAACCTCTTCCTCCAGGTGTTCTTCACGATTATGTACAGTGATCTCGAATGGTGAGTCTTTCCAATCATATCTCCCAAGCAGCTCCCTTGAGTCCGCGGATACTTCTGCCGAATACAAGCTGACATTTTTCCGTTTTTTCCCCCTCCAGCGACTACATCAACCCTATCGACCTTTGCAACCGCCTTAACGCCTACATCATCCCCGAAGCCGCTGTCCACGCGTTCCTGACCTTCCTCTTCGTGATCAACGGATACTGGCTCGCCATTGTGCTGAACCTGCCCCTTGTGTTGTTCAACGCCAAGAAGTACGTTGGGAGTTCCCCCCGAGTAGTCGCACGCCCTTTTCAGCAGAAGGCTAACCGGGTTGTTTTTCGAAATATAGGATCTACGAGAACCAGCACCTTTTGGATGCGACCGAGATCTTCCGCAAGTTGAACGTGCACAAGAAGGTCAGTTTGGTTTCCAAGACGCAAGCCGCAGCGCAGTGACTGACTCGAAATCGTGTTTAGGAATCCTTCATCAAGCTTGGCTTCCACCTCCTTATGTTCTTCTTCTACCTCTACAGCATGATTGTTGCCCTTATCCGCGATGAGGGCCACTGACTGCGTCAAAAGACCGAATACGCGATGCATCATGGTCCTCCCGGCTAGATCAAGGAGCCGTCTGTCGATGAGCTGGTTGTCATGGGTTCTTGGGTCAGTGTTCTCTGGGCATCGTTCCCGTCTGTCACACAACCCTCGAATATGACCACAGCTCCAAGACGGCCGCTATACCATATAAATCGGTATATCGATGTGGTTCCTTGTCTGTTGGGCGGCCATGACTATGGATGAGCAACGAATTCTTTCAGCCTTTGAGATATTCGCTGGTAGGACTACAGCGATGAGAAGTAATAGATATTTCCTTTGGAGTGTCTCGAGTGGGGGATGTGAGCTAGGTTGATTCGAGACACTGTATGATTGACTCGCGGTGGTGTATGTGCTCTTTTGTTATCATTTGTTTTGTTTTTAATTCTTCTTCTATGTTGATCTTGCTATGTCTTTCGGCCTGTTAAGTTGTATATACCTCCCATGCGGTTGGCAATGAAGAGCGTACGATACCCAAGGTTTCTGACATTTAACTGATTATTGTTAAGAAATATCATGGCCATCAAATAGATGTAACAAGGGTAGAAACGGTATAATTGACATGCGCACCTAACTAAGAGTGAAGCTGCCTGACAGATAGGCACTAAATTTAAAGCTTGGCTGCGGTGGCTGTTCCGCGGCCTTCGTATCGGGAGTCTCCCGACGCCCGTAAAATTCCCATCCTGCACCTACCATTTACCAACCACATTCAACCCAAACGTTGTTGCAGAGGAGCATTGAGGGTCTGCGCATTCTTACTATCTTTAACATATCAGTCATGTCTGCCTTATTAGGTACTGGTTATGACTCTAGCGACGATGACGCCACAGCTATGCCCAACTCGTCTGTGACGACCGCGACCAAGGTCGTTGCTGCACCAGAGGTCAATACAGAGGTTTGGTCCCCCGATAATCACCCTCCTCCCCGAGTTTCTTTTGTTGCTCGCGCCTCCGCCATGACGAACAGATAAGACTAACGATCCTACAGGACCAAGCGCATATGCAGATGGCCCTCGCCAACGCCTCATCCCAAGCCCTCACCTACAATGCCACATACGATGACCTTACGAAGCCTTCCCATGGCCCTTTGAATCCCTTCAAGCCAACAGGTCCCGGAAACGGTATCAAAAGAAAGAATGTCCCGACGGGATTTGCCGAAGAAGCAGCCATTAGCGAGTCCACATTTGCTGCGCAGCATCGCACGTTCCAGAGTCTGGGATACACGCGCAATCCGACACAACCAGACCAATTTATCGGAAATCTCGAAAATGCGGCGCAATATGGAGGCCGGGATGTTGTGCAAATTAAGCCAACTAAGAGCGCGTCCGCAAACTGGCGGACAAAGCGGCAAAAGAAGGGTGATGCCAGTATTGTGGAAGGAGAGGGCGCATACTTGGGACCCTGGGCGAAATACCAAAATGACCAGCAATATGACTATGTGGAGGTCGGTGAAGGAGATGAGCGCGCGCTTGCTAGCGACGAGGAATATGTCGAAGAGGAAGACGAGACTCTGACTACCACGGCGCCCATGCCGGCCATGAGCAAGGATGCCACCGCCTACGAAGGTGACCTTTCCAAGCAAGAGACCACCGAATTCCACGGATCAGAGCAGTACGACTACCAGGGCCGGACGTACATGCACGTGCCCCAGGACCTGGATATCGATCTGCGCAAAGAGCCCGGCACCACCAAGAACTACGTACCGAAAAAGCTCGTCCAAACTTGGAAGTCGCACACCAAGCCGATCACCTCTCTTCGATTCATCCCCAAGTCTGGCCACTTGCTGCTTTCGTCGGCAGCCGATGGAAAGGCCAAGCTCTGGGATGTGTATCACTCTCGGGAACTCTTACGGACTTTCTCCGGCCACACGAAGGCAATCTCAGACACAGACTTCCACCCATCCGGGAAGACTTTCCTTACCGGTTCGTACGACCGACAGATCAAGCTCTGGGATACCGAGTACGGTAAATGTCTTGGTCGGTTTTCCACGGGCAAGACACCGCACGTCGTCCGGTTCAACCCCGGCGAAGAGCACTCACACGAGTTCCTGGCTGGTATGTCCGACAAGAAGATCGTGCAATTCGACACCCGGTCCGGCGAACTGGTCCAAGAGTATGATCACCATCTGGCAGCCGTCAACACCCTCACATTTGTCGACGACAACCGCCGTTTCATCTCCACCTCAGATGACAAGTCGCTGCGCGCTTGGGAATACGGCATCCCCGTCCCGATCAAGTTCATCGCAGAGCCATACATGTTCGCACTCACCCGTGCGACGCCCCATCCGAACGGCAAGTACGTCGCCTTCCAGTCAGGCGACAACCAGGTCGTCGTCTACAGCGCGACGGACAAATTCCGTCAAAACCGGAAGAAGCGCTTCGTTGGGCATAATACTTCCGGGTATGCTGTCGACCTCAAGATCTCGCCTGATGGTCAGTTCCTTGCTTCTGGTGACAGCGGTGGCTATGTCTGCTTCTGGGACTGGAAGACTGGCAAGATGTACCATAAGATCCAGGCTGGTGGGAAGGAAGGTGGCGCCGTCACTTGTGTGGACTGGCATCCCCATGAATCCAGCAAGGTTGTTACTGGTGGATTGGACGGTGCTATTAGGTACTGGGATTAGAGTATTTCTGTGGTTATCAGATGTCTACATTAGTTTGATCAAAAATTCAGACTTGAATCTTGTAATCTTTCCCTTTTGTGCCCTCGATGCTTTCTAGGTACCAGTCTGCTGTCTACGCTAAGCTATTTCCTCATATAATAAATTAGATGCACTAAACATCCTCCAAAATCATGCATATTGTCACATGTCCAGTCAAAAAGTTCACTCATCCGGCAAAGCAGCTTTACATATGAATGAATCTCCGAACGGCCCTCAGCCCAACACAAGCCAGATGTCGCGAGCACCGAACCAACCCCACTGGCGTGAGATACTGAGGGTACTTCCACATCAAGATGGACACAGCACCAACAGTAGCAACCAAAGCCCCGCTCAGACCAAGACCAAGCACCTGGCTCTGATGCTGAACAGCTTTAATAACCTCCGAGTATCGCTGGTTACTGAAGCTGATACGAGCGTACTGGGTCTTCCATCCAAAGAAAGGGAAATGGCGATCAACAGTTTCTTCGACCGTCTTGCGCAGCTTGTAGAGCGGCGATTTGACGCCAGAGCGCATTTCAAGATAATTCTCCTTCGACAGATCATTGATGGCATGTGTATCGGCGCAGCGCTGGTCCGTGTAGGCCTGGAAGGCTGCGTTGCGCTTGAGACCGCGTGTGTAGATGCTGGAATTGGGGTCGTAGACTCCATGTCTGTCCAGTTCCTCGAAGAGGACCCGGACATCTTCGAGACCGGCATTCAGTCCCTGTCCGTAGAAAGGCAGGACTGCGTGCGCTGCATCGCCGATAATGACAACGCTGGCGTTGAAGTGGTGGGGGTTGCACTTGATGCTGATCAGTGGAAGGTGTGGGTTCGCTGCGAACTGCTCACTCAATGCCGCGGGCTCGATTAGCTCTGGGCATACGCCGGGGAAATGCGAGTCGAAGAATTCATGCAGATCCTCTGCTGAGGTCTCTAGGTTGTTATAGTGCGAGGATGGTGCAAATAAGGTGCATGTGAATGACTTATCGGCTGATGGTAGCGCTATAAACATGAACTCGCGTCCAGGCCAGATATGGAGGTGGTTTGGCGAGATGCGGAAGTCTCCGTCTTCGGAGGGTGGGATGCGGAACTCGCACCAGAGTGTGTCGATGTACTCTTGTTGGTAATCGACACGAGCGAACTTCATCAGGTGATAGCGCGCGGCGGAGTGTGCCCCATCGGCACCGATGAGGTAGTCGAAGGACACCTCGATCTCCGGTACTCGACCAGCTATACCGGCATCATCGGGCATGGGTGTCTCGCCGGGGATTCGGCGCTCAAACCAGGCTTTGTTGGTGCGGAAATCAGCACCCGTAAGCTTGTGGTTGAAAAATAGCTTGACATTGGGTGTCTTCTCTAGCTCATCGAGGAGGGCATTGTTGAGAGTGCTTCGGTCGATGGCATTAATAGCCTTATAGTATCGGTTAGTCATGATATGCTGGATAAATAGCAATAACAACTGCCAAGCAGGTGATCGGTGCATACCCGGCCGTGAACGTCATAGGCCTGTGCAGCTTCCCACAGATCTCCTCGGTCTCGCCCGTGGATCATCCGTCCATGCATGGGGATCGCTTCACGGAGGACATTGTTGATTAAATCATCCCGACCAGAATGTCTCATAGACGTAATGCCGCGTTCGGAGAGTGCCAAGTTGATAGACTTGGTAAAGTTCAATGGCACAGTTGTAGGGTCCCGGAGATCTACGGAGGCGCAGGGATTATTGGTGTCAGTTCGGAAGAATTCGCAATGAATCACAACTGAACCAGGACAAGTGCAAGGGTATTGAAGATATAGCAGATGGTGATACGGATTAATCGGGGTCTTTTTCTCTTAATTGAAGAGTTGGGATAGGGACCTTGCGAGACATGCTGCCTTGATAAAGCCAGCCATTTCCAGACAAAGGCAATGTACCTCCTTTTCTTGACAATCGAATTGTTCTCAAAGGCCGTCACACAAAGGTATAAAGGGAAAAGGAAAAAAAAATTGTCACACAAGGCATTAAAACATACCTCCACGGAGCTCATATACTTCCACCTCGTCGCCTCTTGATGCAGCATACAGGGCTGCCAAGGACCCTACTGGGCCAGCACCCACAACAACCACTTTTTGCCTCGGAATGGCCATCATATAACTGCCCAGGTGATCAATGTCCAAATTAGAGACAGGCTCACGTTGAAACAGAAGGTTAACTTGTCATCACGTGCTGCGAGATCGGCCCCTTCCAACGTTCCAAAATGAGATGATCGACATTAGTCATTTTCGAAGTTGTCTTGCTGCCTTAGGCAAATGTCAGCCATTCTGGTGCTAGTCCAAATGAGGTTTAGTTCCATATCGCCTTGCGGCCGGCGGGGATTTTCTTGAAGTTTTGGCCTCGGTTTAATCCACTCTTGACTACATATTTCCTCGGTTTCTTATTCCTTTCACTTCTGCTATTTTGATATGGCTGAAGCTGCCAAGCGCAAATGCCGGGGTGTGGACTGCCCCAACGACGCAGGCACCCTACAATGTCCGACATGTCTGAAGAGCGGCACCGACAGTTTCTTCTGTTCACAGGACTGTTTCAAACGAAGCTGGGTATGTAGGCAATCTGATGGGACTGGAAGTCACGCAATAGGGGCGCTGTTCTGTACTCTTCTACGCGGGAAACCAAGGGCTGACCATCTACTCCAGAGCGAACATAAGAACATTCACAAAAAGAGTAATATCCTCACCAACCTTTTTCCTCCGAAGGTAGTTTCTGAACCAGATCCAGCCACCGGAACCTTCAATCCGTACCCATCCTTCCCTTATAGCGGTTCTTTGAGACCCGTCTATCCTCTGTCCGCCAAACGAACGATTCCCAAGACAATCCCGCACCCGGACTATGCCCGTGATGGTATTCCCCGCTCCGAGCAAAAGCTTATCGGCCGCCATAATATCACCATCCTGAATAAGGAGGAGCAAGAGGGCATGCGCAAGGTTTGCCGATTGGCTCGCGAGGTTTTGGATGCTGCTGCACGTGAATTGAAGCCTGGTGTCACAACGGATCACATCGACGAGGTTGTCCACAAGGCTTGTATAGAGCGTGATGTACGAGGAGTTACTCTCTGGCGCACAAAACCATACTGACATTTCTCTAGTCTTACCCCTCGCCGCTGAACTACATGAACTTCCCCAAGTCCGTATGTACCTCGGTCAACGAGACTATCTGCCACGGTATCCCCGATCAACGGCCCTTGCAGGATGGCGACATCATCAACATCGATGTCACTCTGTATCACAAGGGATTCCACGGTGATATCAATGAGACCTACTATGTTGGAGACAAGGCACTTGCGAACGCTGAAGCTGTCCGAGTAGTGGAAACCTCGCGTGAATGTTTGAACCAGTCAATTGACCTGGTCAAGCCTGGCATGCTGTTCCGTGAACCTGGCAATGTCATTGAGAAGCACGCCAAGGGTCGTAACTGCAGTGTCGTCAAGAGCTACTGCGGCCACGGTATCAACCAGCTGTTCCACTGTGCGCCCAACATTCCTCACTATGCTAAGAATAAGGCTGTGGGCACTGCCAAGCCCGGTATGTGCTTCACGATTGAGCCCATGATCAACATTGGTACCCACCGTGACCGCACTTGGCCCGACGACTGGACCAGCACCACCCAAGACGGATCTCTGTCGGCCCAGTTCGAGCATACCCTTCTCGTAACTGAGGATGGTGTCGAGGTGCTGACTGCCCGTCTGTCTGACTCACCTGGTGGGCCAGTTCCTATGCCTTCGACGGCATGAACTTGGGGAATTGGGAGTTAATTGGAAATATTCGCATCTACTCAGATACCTATAGAACAACCGAATTTACGACCGTTCAATGCCTATCAGTATAGTTCCATAATGGAGGTAAAATATCAAATGAGCAATATATGGCCATAGCAGTACTTGTCGGTGTCGTTGCAGATCAAAGGTCTGGCGGCATAAGCCGAACAATGGGGATGCTTGATTGGGCGAGACGGGTAAGTCGGGCCCTGGGAGTGAGGGGCGGCTTATCTTCACGTGGGGACTTTTTGGGGTTTAGATGCTCTCGCCCTCCTCTTCTGTTTCTTTCCCTGTAGGCGCTCAGTCAAGTTATTTTGACTTTGAGACAATCTGGAGCGATCTGGCGATAGACACAAGTCTCGACAATGGCTCCAGAGACATCTCCCACTGAGAATTCCCCGTTGCTGGGGTCTGTATCCGCTAACGGCGCTGTGTCCAGCGGCACGATTCCCGATCACCATGTGGAATCGGGGGATCTAGTTCAGACGGAGGAGCGAGGCAAAGAGCCGTTCCCTGATGCCCAGAAGCAGCTCAAATATATTGTGCCTGCCATTTCGCTTGGAGTATGGTTTTAATGTTGATTCATTGCTTTCTGAAATAAAAGTTGTAACTAACGGGATGTATAGATCTTCTTGTCCGCGGCAGACCAGACAATTATAATGGCCAGTTATGGTCAGATTGGTAGTGATCTCAAAGCTCTCAATCTGACCAGTTGGATTGCTACTTCTTACTTTCTCACTTTAACCTCTTTCCAGCCTCTATATGGCAAGCTGAGCGATATCTTTGGTCGCAAGCCATGTCTACTCTTTGGGTATGCGGTTTTTGGCATTGGATGCTTGGGCTGCGGTCTGGCTCGTAATATTAATCAGTTGATTGCTGCTCGTGTATGTCCGCGTATGGTCTCAGGCCTGGATCATGTCATGCTTACTATTTTCGAACAGGTTTTTCAAGGCATTGGTGGTGGTGGTATGACCACTGTCGTCAGCATCTTGATGAGTGATATTGTTCCTCTTCGTGATCGAGGCCTGTGGCAGGGTATCATCAATATCATCTATGCCACAGGTGCCGGTACCGGCGCACCCTTGGGTGGAATTCTCGCCGACTACATTGGCTGGCGCTGGTATGAATGATGCAAGACCCACATGTCCTTACGCCATCTGACATTTTTCTCTAGGGCGTTTTTAGCTCAATTCCCTCTCTGTATTATTGCATTCATTACTGTATCAATCCTGCTAAAGCTGCCCCCTCGCGAGAGCGCCCATTGGAAGACCAAGCTGCGTCGCATCGATTTCCTTGGTGCTGTAGTCCTCGTTGGCGCCGTTCTTGGTTTCCTATTTGGTCTTGATCGTGGTAGTAATGTGTCGTGGAAATTACCCCTGACGATTGCCTCGCTGGGTGTCTCCGCTGTCTTGTTTGTGATCTTTATCCTAGTTGAGATCTACCTGGCAGCCGAACCTTTTGCGCCTGGTCACATCATCTTCAACCGAACATTCTTTGCATGCTACGGCTGCAACTTCTTCAGCTTTGGGGGATGGATTGCCGCCCTGTTCTACATCCCTCTATACTTCCAAGCGGTAGATGGTGTCTCTGCTACGACTGCAGGGCTGCGCTTATTGCCAAGCATTTTATCTGGTGTCTTTGGATCCGTGGTCGCAGGCTTGTTGATGAAATGGAATGGCAGGTATTACTGGCTGACAGTTGCTGCGTATACTTTCCTGACAGCCGGTGTGTTCTGCATATACATGTTCTCCGGTGGTGTGGTGGCTAGTACCGTCCCGATGATCTGCGGAATGGTTATTTCAGCATTCGGCAATGGCATTGGTGTCACTACAACCTTGATTGGTTTGAGTAAGTTTCCATCTGATCTTGCTCAATAAACTTCCAATGTATGCTAACCACTCTACCAGTATCGAACGCTACTTATGAAGATCAGGCGGTCGTCACTGCTTGCTCATATCTGTTCCGCTCATTGGGATCCGTGATTGGTCTCTCGTTATCATCAACTGTTGTTCAGCAAGTCCTACGGGATCGATTGAAATCGGGTCTACGTGACAGTAAGAATATCGATCAGATCGTTGAAGGGGTGCGAGAAAGTCTTGATTTTATCAAAACCCTCGACCCAGCAACTGCCAGGATTGTCCGAGACTCTTATGGTTGGTCCACCAACAAGGGATTCGCCTTTTTGGTTTGTGTGGTGTTCTTTGCTTTGCTGAGCAGCTGTTTCATCCGTGAAAGCAAACTGAACCGCTAATCCACAGGTGAAACTCTATACTTCAAAAGATACAGATTTGCGTTGAAAAGCGACAAACTGGTACGAAGATTACTACAGTGTATGGTATATCTAGCATCGGGTTGGCTGTCCATGTTCATCGTATGTATGAACCAAAGAAGCCAAGTATTTACGGAATATATAAAATAAATTCGTTCCTTTCTTGATTGGACTCGAAATAGATACATAGGTTTTCAGCCTTCGAAGACATAGATCAACTAAAGAGCTAAGTGTAACATGCCATCTGCTGATACATCGCTTTTCTACATTGTACGTAGGTAGGCTTTATGGTGTAGTTACCTAATTAGGTAGAGCTCTCCAGGGCTAAGAAGCGGGCCCGGGCCCGCCTTAAGCATAGCTTACTAAGCCAGCATTTGGGCGGGTGGTGTCACCCGTTGACGTTGAACATTGGAAATTCAATCTACAAGTTGATTGTTCTATCCATGATTGTTGGGCGTCTTGATTGACACTTTATGGGTCTAACTTGATCTGCTTATCCAGCTGTGATCAGAATGCGCTACACCTTATATTCCTGACGTTTTTGTGCAGCTTCCGCTAGCTCATCTTTCGCCAAAACCTCCGTCATGTCCGATTCGCGCTCAGGGCCAGTCTCATTAGCACGATATCGACCAATCCTCTACCTCTTTACTGGTGTCGCTGCTGCTTATGCGATTCTGTATGTTCACAATAATATCGTTTCGCAGCCATCATCATCAACTTCACTCCGACGACGAAATGCTGTGCGCCGGGCGAGACCAACCGAAGCTGAAGCACTCGGGGTCGCTGATACTCCGTCCTATCGAGCCATCACCCACCTTGAGCAACTAGAGCGTCAGAATGGTGTATATGGGACGTTTCGCATTGAGACAGAGGATGGGCGTCGCGTGGAGAGCGGTCTTCTTCCATCACTCCTCGCAACACGCGACCAGTTGATGGAAGAAGTCGGTGTCCCGCCTGCTCATGCGGAGCGCATGCGCGAGATGATGGAGGACACCTTTCTTGAATCCTTCCTTGCACTCGATTTCCCATCTGCCCACACTCTCCCAGAGGATACCGCAGAAAGAACCTACTTGACAGAACAACTTCAACGCCGAGGCATCTCCCGAGCTGGTATCGAAAGGGCTTTGATCCGGTTTAACGGTGATGTGAATTACGGAGAGGAGCTGCGTCGGCGACGACAGAATGGTGAACGTGTCACTCTCTCAACCTCTACCTTCCCAGACGTGTCTGCGCCCCTACAAAATCTTGATGGCGGTGAGACGGTGGTGGACGACCAAAGTGTCTTCTCCTGGCGTGATGGAAACAACGATCCTTCTAATAGGGAAGGTCAAAACCTACTCAACCTACTTTACCACATTGCTGAGGATCAGGCGCGAAGGGACGGCTATATCCATCGCGGAGTTACGTGCAACAGCTGCGGTGCCATGCCGATTCAGGGTATTAGATATCGATGTGCGAATTGCATCGACTACGATCTGTGTGAGACATGCGAGGCAATGCAGGTCCACATCAAGACACATTTGTTCTACAAAGTGCGGATTCCAGCCCCATTCTTAGGGAGCCCTCGTCAATCCCAACCTGTATGGTATCCTGGGAAGCCTTCAATGCTCCCGCGCAGCCTTCCACGTCCTCTTGCCAAGCGTCTTATGAAAGAATGCAATTTCGAAAACACAGAGCTTGATGCACTCTGGGATCAGTTCCGCTGCTTGGCCAATTATGAGTGGGCGAACGACCCAAACAAGTTGCATATGGCCATCGATCGCAAAACATTCGACCGATGCTTCGTACCTAATACTTCTATCCGCCCGCCACCTCCCAGTCTCATTTACGACAGAATGTTCGCATTTTATGACACCAATGGCGACAATCTGATCGGGTTTGAAGAATTCCTGAAGGGCTTGGCCAGTCTCAACAATAATAGCAATGACGAACGGCTGCGACGTGTTTTCCGTGGCTACGATATCGATGGGGATGGCTACGTCGAACGAAAGGACTTCCTTCGGGTTTTCAGGGCATACTATGCCCTGAGTCGCGAGCTCACAAGGGACATGGTTGCTGGCATGGAGGACGACTTTTTGGAGGGCGGAGCCCGTGATGTGGTTCTCGGTAGCCAGCCTATCAGCTCTGCGTTCCCTGGCAGTATCCCTTCAGGTGAACCTTCTCGTACAGGCGAAGGCAAGCGCATGAATTCTGAGGGGGACATGGAAATCATCGACAATGAAGGAATCTTGCGACAGGACGGAGACGATACTGGTGATCGACATTCGGTCGTGGGCGATGCTGCTGTCAGATCACAGTTTAGTCGAATGAGGCCATTGTTCCCATCCACACTGCGCCTGGCACCCTCCGAGAACTTGGATCCCATAGAGCGTGCTGCCATGGAGCGTCAGCAAAATGACGACGAAGAGGATGAGGATGGTGCTAGCGAGAGTGGGTCAGATCAATCTAGCTCATCGGTAGCCAGTGGCACGTGGCCCCCAGCTGAACACATCCTCGAGGAAGATATCATCGAGGCTCTCGGGGCCTATATTCCTGCTCGTGAAATCACAGATCCAATTGATCGGGCTCGCGTCGCGGATGCCGTTTATCACAGAATGCGCGAAGATGATCAGAGACGTGTGTTTGACGCTCGTCAGCGTGGAATCGACGAGCGCTGGAGGCGTCGGGCTTTCTACACGGACGAAGAAGATGGCGCTACTGTTCCTCCGGGTTACGAAAGGGACCCTGACATCGATGACTCCAGCGATGAAGACCTAGATGAATCCGAATCGCGCCCGCCCTCTTTCCGTTCACGATCCTCGTCCAAGGTGCGATTCCAAGATGACCTCAATGACGACGAGTACGACATTCGGTCTAACCCATCAACCTCGTCACGGAGTATTCCTGTTGGTGAGCGATGGGGTGGCTTTGAAATTCCAGAGGTCGAAAGGGACGTCGGGAAAGAAATCTTGTATCAAGTCACACAACAGGGATTCAACGAGCTTCTAGATATTCTGTTCAAGCCAAAAGAGGACCTCATGATGGAGGTCTATCGCACCCAGGCTGACCGCAAGGTCTGGGCCCGCGAGATTGAACTCGCGGCAAAAGAGGACCCATCAAAACGCACACCAGCTGAGAATCCTCCAGCTGAGGAGGAACTCGAGGAAATAATCAACGAGCAGCCACTTGATGATCTGTTACAGCGCGCTGGTTACGGAATTCAGAGTCCGGTTCTGGCGCCTGCCAATACCGGACCGGTGCAAGCTCCTTCGTCGCCGGAGGCCACCGCCTCAGATGATGGTGATGAAGATGAATATGAAGATAACGATGATGATGTGCGACCAACTCATCTCGCCGATCCTGGAGAAGATACTGGATTCGGTCAAGAACGGCCTTTCGAGGAATCCGACACAGCGTCCGCCACTTCGTCCGATTATGACGATGTCTCCCACGCATCTGGTGCGGGGCCATCCAGCCCGATTGTTGAAGACGATACACTTTACTACGATCCAACCCTCCCGCACCATCGTCCCGACGAGCCTTTCGTGGTGGCCTCGGAAGTGATCGATGAATCAGACTCCGACCTCGAAGAATCACCAACCACAAACACAACCCCTGGTCTCCCTGATCAGTTCCGACTCCAGCCCGGGACCACCTCTCTTCCCGCTCCCTCTTCTCCCCACTCCTCCCCAGAAGCCGAAGCCACGGCCCCCAAGCTTCCTCCTTCTCC
>PKQL01000035.1:0-90831 GCA_002916455.1 Penicillium sp. CF05
TTTTTTTTTTTTTTTTTTTCCCCTTTCTTTCTTGCTTATGGGGCTACTCTTGCCCTGAAACTATCTCATGTCTTCCTCCGATACAGTCCCAGCACCCTCTTCCCCACGAAATGGGGTCCCTGAGCTCGACGTCCCTAAACTACACGCCCTCCCCTCCGAGCAACAGGAACTGTACATGCTTACGTTCACCTCCGACCTCGTACAATACATATCTGGATTGGAAGCTGCAGAAGTTATATCGCAACAAAAGAATCTCAAAAAGGAATTGTTCAAGACATTGAACCTCCCCTCACCAACTATCACTAGAGTCCTCCGCAACAATCTAGGGCGATGTTTTGGCGCAATACTCAGCAAAGGGGATCGCGGG
This sequence comes from Penicillium sp. CF05, assembly GCA_002916455.1. Taxonomy (NCBI): domain Eukaryota; kingdom Fungi; phylum Ascomycota; class Eurotiomycetes; order Eurotiales; family Aspergillaceae; genus Penicillium; species Penicillium sp. CF05. Next base: position 368 of record PKQL01000035.1, read on the forward strand.
ATCCTCTTTGAAACAATCACTGACCTGCTCGCAATTTTGAATGCTGGCAAGAGTGAAGCTGAATTGAAGGCCAAATTCGCTGCGGTGCATTGTCTGGGGGAGGTCTTTGCGACAGCCGGCGACAGCGCGTTCATGCAGTCCAATGTTGCGACTTTAGGCGCGCTCAAACTGCTGAAATCAGCAACCAACCATACCGGTCTTAGGGGAGTTATTTATGCAGTGATGCGCAAGATTGTTGTTGGAATTGGGGTCCCAATCGATGAAGGAACCGCGCGCGACATCTGGAAGCAGGCCCGGAACGCTGCGATCAGCGACAAGTCTACCTTTGTCCAAGTCAATGCATGCCGCTGCCTGGAGCAGTTGATTGCCACTACACCGTTCTTCGATAACACACATGACTTCGAACACCTCAAAACCCTTGTATGGAAGGTTATCGACAGCCCCGCTGCGCCGGTGCGGCACGCCATAGCTGCGGTTCTCGGTCGGGCACTGATTAATCTACATGCTACGAATGCGCACATCACGGCCGCCCCGAAACCGAAATCGAAGAAGTCGAAGCGCATGTCGAGGAAACCTGGCGTGGGGCTTGAAGATGAGGAAGAAGCTGAGATGTCAGAGTCGTCTGCCCCTAAGAAAACCGACTCGCGCCTATATTTTCTTCTTCCGGACTTGTTGAGGCAGCTTTCGTCCCAATATTTGAAGAGCACCACTTCGAACCGCTCACGCGCTGGGATCTGTATATGCTACAAATATGTTGTGCGTAATCTGGGGGACAAGATTGTCGAAGAGCGCTATGGTCAGATCGCGACCAACTTGCTTGTCGAGTTGTTGAATCACCCGACCGTCACATACAACCGCTTCCGCGTACTCATGACCAGGAGGTTCATCAAGAGTATCCTTGAAGATACTATTGGTCAGGAATTGCTGCGTGAGAACAGTCAACTCAATGCAGCAAAATGGCTAATCAACGATATCCTTAAGGACTACCCCCAGGTTATCCAGGAACGCCGCGAGCCCAGCAAGTACACACTGACGAGTGCGGTCAGCGCTCTGTCGTCGCTGATTTCATCACTTGGTTCCGCCTTCAGCGTTCAGGGTGATGGTTGCCGAGATGCTCTGCTTCAAGCCCTTCCTCACCCTAGCTACACTGTTCAAGTTCACGTTGCGCATTGTCTGCGAAACTTTGTCCTAGCCTCTCCCCATCAGTTGCTGTCATGTGTGACAATCTGCATGAACAGTTTGAACAGGGAAATCGGACAGTTGGGCACACCGCGCCAATCGCCTCGCCGGTGTGTTGGTTATGCCAATGGATTATCTGCAATGCTCAGCACTTCTCGTTTACAACCACTTTATGGAGCGGTGGATGTATTTGCACGTGTCTTTACCCAGGCAACGGATCTCCTCAAGACGAGCAGCACTTCTGAGCTTCGGGTTGCGAGCATTCAAATCCAGGTAGCATGGATTCTGATCGGAGGTCTGATGCCCCTAGGTCCCAGCTTCGTCAAGACCCATCTGTCTCAATTGATGCTTCTGTGGAAGAACGCACTCCCCAAACACCTCGGCAAGGAGAACGCTGCCCAGCCAGGTACCCTCGAGATCAGCTTCCTGACTCATGTGCGGGAGTGTGCACTTGGCTCGCTGCTGGTGTTCATGGAGTTTAACAGCAAATTGATCACATCAGATGGCGCAAAGAGAATAGGTGCGATGTTACAAAATACCGTCGAATTCTTAGATAACTTGCCTAAGCCAAAGGCTATGGAAGATCTTTCACAAAGGCTGCAACCGTCCCTGCAATTGCAAGATTATTCGACTATGGTGCGCCGACGTGTGTTGCAGTGTTTCACCAAGCTTGTGCATGTCCATCCACTTAGTCATGGGGACATTATTTCTCAGTCCAGTCTTCTCAGCCTGGCTATTTCGTCCTTTGCAGACCCAGATGCCCAGTACAAGCAACTAGAAGGCTCTATTTCCGGCTCCGCCGGACAATTCGATGGTCTATGGGATCTATGTGATAATTATGGATTTGGTGTCACTGGGCTCTCCCGAGAATATATTCGTGCTACACTGTCTGGCACTCAGGAAGATGACAAGAGTCCTGCCTGGTCTGCGCTTGATTCCGTGGACCAAGTTGTGGACGACACCTTGGCCTTCCCTATTTCTCAAGCTAGCGAGCATGACGCGATTCTTCTATACAGTTTGCGAGATGGGGACAAGCTTGCTGTTGATCCCCCAACAACCGGAGTTGTCAATTCGGCAATCGATTTGTTCTCTGTGGCTCTTGCTCTTCATTCGCCCAAAATCCAGGAAAGCAGTGTCGAGCAGATCGCTACATTCCTCTCTTCTCCCGGCCTACAAAGAAACCCCGGCAGGAAAGCAGCATTGGTCGTCAACATCTCGGTTGCCCTTTTACATACTCTGAAAGTTGCTGTCAAGGAGACGGACTTCGTGCCTGGCAAGCTAAATCCGTCTACTGATAAGATTTTGCAAGAGCTTGTCCAAAAGTTCGTCATAGATGCTGATCCGGTTGTTCGCACAATCGGCGCTGAAGCACTTGGACGACTTTGCGACAGTGCTGGAAACACGTGTACTAATACACAGGTTAATTGGCTTGTTGACACCATCGTCGAGAACAGAGAGCCTAACGCCAGAGCTGGCTGTGCTGCTGCCTTAGGATGTATCCATGCTCAGATTGGCGGAATGGCAGCTGGTCTGCACCTGAAAACGATTGTTGGCGTTTTAATGTCTTTGTGTAATGACCCTCACCCAGTTGTCCACTTCTGGGCTCTTGGGGGTTTGGAAAGAGTTGCCAACTCCGCTGGTTTGACATTCTCGCCTTTTGTCTCCGGCTCTTTGGGCATGCTTGCTCAACTCTACAACGCTGATACCCACAACGAGGAGGCAGCCGCGCTGGCGACTTCCAACATTGAAATGTCATTCTTGACACCCGTTGTGATCAGTCGATGCGTGGACTCTCTCATAAATGTTCTCGGACCGGACTTGCAAGATATTGCGAAGACCCGCAATCTAATTTTGACCCTGCTTCGCCAATTCCAGTTGGAGGAAAACCCAGCATTGGTGACGGAAAGTTCCAAATGTTTGGACCACTTCTCCATGTATGCCTCCAGTTATGTCGACATTGCGGCATACGTGAAGCGACTGCAGACGGAGCTCCGAGCAAGCAACTTCATCATGCGAGATGTGGCAGTCCGTGGACTCAACAACCTTATGAAGCGAGACGCATCGTCTGTGATGCAGACAGTGGGCCAGTCTTTGGAAGATGACATTTGGCTCGCATTCGATGAAGCGCCGAACAATAAGTCACTCAAGTCAATGATCCAGGACTGGCTACAGCAGACTGCTTTGACAGAAACCGAGATGTGGATCCAACGTTGTCAGAATATCATGACCAAGACACGCCACAAGGCGGAGCCTGTGCCTACCCCAGCTGTTCAAACTGCAGCTGCCGATATCCCCGATGACGAGGTTGCCGGGTTTGCCTCGGCGGCCGGGGAAGGGCAAGGTGACACTGCGAATGAAAGCATCGCCGGTCAAGAATTGTTGAAGTGGCAGACCCGCAACTTTGCCATGTGCTGTCTCTCCGAACTTCTGGCTACTGTGCAAGAGGCCATCTTACCAGACTCTGCTATCCCAGCGGAGTTGGCTCTTCAGAAAAACGTAGGAGATATTGTGAGAATGGCCTTTTCTGCATCTACAGCCAATGTCATTGAGCTGCGCGTATGGGGGTTAAAGATCATCGACCAGGTTCTCACCATGTTCGGTAAGACGCCGGATCCTGACTTTGCTGAAGCCTCGCTTCTTGAGCAATATCAAGCTCAGATTGGGTCTGCACTTACTCCTGCCTTTGCTGCTGATTCCTCCGCGGAACTGGCCTCAGAGGCCATCAATGTGTCCGCGACTTTCATTGCTACAGGAATCGTAACAAATGTCGACCGCATGGGCAGAATCCTGAAGCTTTTGGTGCTGGGCCTGGAGAACTTTTCGAAGAACCCGGACACGACTGAAATTGGCGATCTCAAAGGGTTAAACTCAAATGCTCGAGTCATGGTAAAACTTGCTCTGTTCTCGGCCTGGGCCCGGCTCCAGATTGCAAGCATCGACCATGAGTATTTGACCCCGGTGGTCCAGCCTTATATTGCGAAACTCACACCTTTGTGGCTTTCCTCTCTTCAAGAATATGCTCGATTGCGCTTTGAGCCAGACATCTCTGGTAGCTTGGGGACAATCTCGAGCGGTGACCTGGATGAGGTGTATGCGGCTTTGAATCGTGAGACTTTGTTGAAGGTGAGCCCCGATCTGCCTGTTGTATCCAGCGGACGCTAATTGTATCTTCAGTTTTACCAAGACACATGGTTATACTTGGTTGATGCCATCGCTGGGCTCGTCGAGAAAGATATCGACTTTGTTTTTGATGCTTTGGATGGCAAGTTGCAGCCTCCTCAGGAGCCTAGTGGCGCTGAGGGCGAAGAGAAAGAAGAAAACGCCATCAAAAAGGAGGAAGGGAAAGGTCATGATATTAACTACCGCGAAGAGCCTGTTGCATTCTTCTTCGTTTTGTTCGGACTGGCTTTCGAATCTTTGGTTGATCAAGGAACTTCGGCATCGCAACGATTGGAGATTCTTCAGGCTCTGAAGCGAATTCTGAGGCCTGTCATCTCTGGAAATGCCATCTACCAAGATGCAATTTTCACAGAGACAATGGACAGCTTTGACCGTCTTGTGTTAACAGAAGCTACCCCCATCCAGACTGTCATTGTCGAGATTGCCCAAAACCTGTCACTAGATCACCCCGCAGCAAAGGGCGACTTGGAACGCAGTGATCATCTTTCCGATGACATCGAACAACTTTTCGAACTCACAAGAAGCATTATTCTTGTTCTCGCTGGAATGCTTCCCAATCTCCGGGAATCGACACCACTTGCACGGTTCAACGTCAGTTCGGATGAGTCTTTGACTCTTATTCGTTTAGCACTTCGCTCTCTCGTTGATGTTGCATCCGTATTCCCGTCTATCATTCGCAACGATCTCCATGCTTGTATTCTCCATATTTTCGCAACTATCCTCGCAACTGGAGTTTGCCAGGAGGGCGTGGTTCCCCAAGCTCTGCCTATCTTCAGGCAGTTCGTTCACAGCATTACCCACACAGCGCAATCTCCTGAAGACCTTGAGGTCGTCTCATTCCAGCTTCGAGGATGTCTCACACGCTTCCTGACCATTCTCACTATCGCTCAGCGACGAGAATCGGATATCTCCATCCCCTGTGCCAAGAACACGCTCCTCGCCATCACTTTCCTCCTGACTGCTGGTGCGCACGTCATCCCACCCCAAGAACCAGTCCTGATCCGAGTTCTGGATGAGTTCCTTGACTGTCTTCAAGACGTCGGCCTTGCCACCGTCGCAGCTAGCTGCCTCCGTTCAATCCTCGTTAAGCCAGGCTCTCGTTCCACCACCGATGAAGTGATTGGCCGACACCTCATCCCGCGACTGATCGCCTTCATGGTTGCCTGCCCTCTGGACAACGGCGATGTCCCCAGCGACCCCGAAAACTCCCGCACAGTGGTTGCTCGCACACTCGTTTCGTGCATTTCCAACGCCACTTTCTCCACTTCTCAATTGCCTGCTGCTACATCCCTCATCATGTCGGCACTATTGGCACGCGCCAAACGTGAAGGCCAGTCCGTGCACCAGGAATCTGCGGGCCTTCTTCTCGAGCTTGCCAAGGCCGACCAGCCTACTTTCCGGAGCCTGGTCGCTACTATGAATGCAGACCAGAAATCACTTCTAGAGGAAGTTCTTCGCAGTGTCGGAGTCGGTGCTGTTGCTTCGAAGACTGATGCTGATGCGGCAGACAATGCTCCCCAGGCTGCGCCGAGTATAGCATTGCGCATGGATTTCTAGAAACTTTATACGGTATAAACAGCAGACAAAACGCTTTATGATACAGTTAAATGCCAAATCCTTTTTCATGTCTAATATCGGAAGACGTAAACAAATTCTGAAATGCAACTAGTTATATATACCTACGTAGACCCTCGTAGAGTGCCAATATAGATCACCGGAGCTTATTTTATCCCTACCGGATGTATCAGGTGACCTTCCAATTCCCCATCTCAGGTGTAGTTTCTTGTCTCCAAAGACTTCAATTTGGGATCATTATATGCTCCAATTTCTATCCTTGAGGCCCAGTCTCCGCCTGTGAGGTCGAAATGCCGCCGGATCGCGGCCGTGCTTCCCGGGCATGCACCTCATGCAGAAAACAAAAAACCAGATGCTATGAGCCCGGGATTCCTGGACGAGCATGTATGCGATGCGATCGTCTTCATCAGAATTGTTCCCTTATGCAAATTGTTGCCCCAGATGAGGAATCCGTAGCCCCTGCAACAGGCACAGATGCGCGGTATGGATATCGCAGCTGATGTTTACTCTCAAACTGACAGGTTTCCATAGATTGGAACGTCTAGAAAAGACCGTGGCGACTCTGCTCGATCGACTTGGAGAAGGCCCAGCAAAAGCTCCAGGTCATGAGTCGAGTAGGCCTACCCCCGCGCAGACGAGCCCGGGGTCTGGCGGTGCGTACAGGGGCTCGGAATCCTCCGCGGCTCCGATCATGGTCATCCGCGATCTAGCAACAGACAGCGGCATCAAACCAATGTCCGATGCCAGATCTCTAGGGGCGGTATTGGATGAGCTTATTTCGCCTGATCTTGCGCTTACGCTTATCACAATGTATGCTGCCCTTTACATGAATTGCTTTATCATGACGAATTGTCACTAATCCTTTCTTAGTTTCCTGGAATATTACGGTCGGTGGGTTCTCTTCGATCCCGAATGTGAGCCAAGCGAGCTTCTCCGTCAAGTGAAAAAATCCAGCTTGCTATTCTGCGCTTGTTCTCTGATCGCTGTGCGACACACTTCCGAGGAATTGGCTGCAAACCTCGCTCCGAAGTTGTATGAGTATGCCCGCTCGCTTGCTTCCACCACTCTTCTAGTTGCCCCGCAGCCCATTGAGTTCTTTCAGTCTACCCTGATCTTGTCTCTGTGGTCGACGACTGTCGGACAGGTGCCTTTGAGTATCGATAGCTGGCTTCTAAGCGGGTTCGCCTTACAGCACTCCCATTCCAGTCCGCTGTTCACTGCTGTCATGACTCAATCTCTCCCTCCAACTAGGCTGGATGACGAAACAATGCGTAATTGCTATCTGTGGAATCATCTCTGCCTTGCTCATATGCATTATTGTGTTGGTACCAGCCGTCGATCCATGCTACAACCATGGCAAATCGAGCGATGCCGTGCTATTATTGTTTCAGATCATGCGAATAATTTTGAAGTGCGCATGGTGGCCGAGATTTACCTTTACTGGACTGTATATGAACAACTTATTCAGGAGTCCGTTGATTTGCTGAAGTCAGTGGCAGCTTTACAGGACTGGCGACGAAAATGGGAATTTGTCATTGGTACGTTATATTTGACTTATAATACTTCATTCCTGCTAATGATTTTCGTGCTTAGAGCAACCGAGATCGCAGTTTCTCTCAATGGGCTTCCACTTCTCCTATCTGCTTCTATACGAGCATGCTTTGAAATCCAACTCTCCCCGAGCTCGGGAATCGGTCGTGCCGGAAATGATTCGGCATTCCAAGGAAATTGTGAAATTGGCCATGGATACAGTAGATGAGCGCACCCGCCATTTGACCGATCATATCTATCATATGATCACCTTTGCAGCGATTGTTATCTGTCGCCTACTGAATGCCTACCCGGAAAAGGTCGCCTCGACTCACAACATTGACGAGCTTGAATTGCTCGTACCTGACTTAGTCCAGTGGCTGTACTGCATTGGATTACCATGCCATGCGGCGCATACCTTGGGAAATATCATCACCAAGGTGCATCAAAAATTACGACCGCATGTCGAGCTACCGCCAGTAAACCCGCAACCAGACGAGCTACTGGGCGAACTTAACAATTATTATTTACCAGAATTTCTTGGATTGGGGATTTCGGCTGACGGGGATTGGGATCTTCTGTCCAATATGGGTCTCTTTCCGCAAAGCCCATCTATTCCAGGGAGACCCGACTGAGATATAAGCGTCTTAGCAATGAGTGTGAAATAACATTATGCTGCGACGTAGAAACGACTCTTCACCGGTCCTCATAATGCTTTTTATCCCACCGGCCTACCGGAACAGAGGGAATACGGCCCCAGAGAACGCAAATGTCAACCCATGACCTATATTTGCACCTCGGTTGCCAATCAAGGAAGCAATAGGACCTGAATACCACGCAGTTTTCATCCCAAGCGCAGCACCCGGGAACCCGAAATCCCCGATAGGGGCCCATCCAAATGACAAATTAGCGATGCTATTATTCCAAGCGTCGAAATCATATCCATTCCATCCACGCCGGAAAATGAAATGCTCTTCCATCACTAGAGTGATCATCAGTGAATCACAATCCAGTACCCAATCCCACTAAGTAATGTCTGTAGAGTATCTGAGAAATACCTGGCTGCGCAACAGCCCGTTATTATCGCCGCAATAAATCCAAAAGTGACCATAACCACACGGGGAATGCGCGTAACCCACGGTCCTAGATTCTGTGCATGTAGTGCAAAAGAGTAGTTGTTTGGGATATTATTCTTTTCCAAAATTTAGCATCCAAATTTTGAAATAACCACCAACTGGCGGATTCATTAACTCACTGGAATTGAGCTCAATGCCGCAAGAACTATCAAGATCTTTCCATACATCCCTACTGGCTCCAATGCCATCTTGAGCAATCCCCCCCAAAATCGAAGAAGACGTGTACGCTTATTTCCACGCTGCATTGGCCACGGTATCTGTATATAAGGCCGCACCAAGAGTCTGAACAAGGACAGTAGGAAAGAAGATACCCACATACGTAGCGCCGAAGATCTTCCAGCGCGGTGTATCCTTTGCCATTCGCACATTATAATCCGCTGCACAATTCACACGGGAGATCGAGAAGGCGAGGATCAAAGTCATGAAGATAAGAATCGCAGCAGCCTTATCTGAGCCCTAAAGACGCACATGGTCCTCACTTGTGAGGTGTGAAGCTCCCGTCCTAGCTGCAACACACCATACAATCAAAGGCGGGATCCAGATAAATGTGTCGAGGCGATGGATCCAGTTGATACCTAGTACGCAGATGACCCAGACAGCCACACAGATCACGATGACGCCGGCCCAGATGGGAAATCGACCATCTGAGACCGCGTGCAGGACAGCTGCGCCGGATATAGAGTTGATTGCGTTCCAACCTATTGTAGCGATCATGTAAAATACAACGACAAGCATATTGCCCCAGTAGTCGAATGAATATCGTCTAGGAGGACTCGGCCGTTAGTGGAATATTCGGTGCAGAGAGCCATCATGGAAATATTTACTCACGAGAACGTAGTCATCTGTAGTCCGGTTAATCCAAATACAGATGTCTAGGCCGATAGCAAATTGCTTGTGATGTTGACTATGAGAATGACTATGAAGCAGTCCCAGAAGGGAAGGCCGAGAGAACCTCCCAGTGAGCCGATGTTGAGGGTGGCCACGGCCATGTTTGCACTGAACCTGTAGATATATAGGAATAGTTAGTGGTGTTCTATGCTCACTCAAGGATTGGCCTTACCAGAATATAGCAGCATGCCAGAACTTAGTTGTATTCTGTTGTCGCTCCTCATCGGTGATCCGTTCGATGCCACTCTCTTCAATAGATAATCTTCCATGAAAGAATGGGCGATGGGGCTTCGCTGTATCTGTTTCAGTCTATGGTTTCTGAATAGGTCCATTATGTTTATTCATTTCGATGAGTAGCCCGGGGTAGAGAGTAGAAGTGAACTGGTCAAATTTGTGACTGCATGCCGGGGAAGCCCTCTCCTTTCTATATTTCCACAATATCCCCTCTTTCTACCCATCTTTAATTCATCGATAACACATTGCACATTGAATTATGCCTATCACCATCCATGATTGGGCTTATCTCGCGCCATATCAAATGTCACTTGGCTAATACTTATCTCCCGCGGCATACCGCGGCATGCCGGTCCGGGATGCCCTAAGAACAATGGGTATAATCCACTTCCCCCAGTTTCGCCAAACATAAAATCCCTTGCACTTGCCCATGTTTTGCTTTATTTTCTTCAAACTTCCTCAATCAATTGACCCATCTTCAATGGAGCAGCACACATTCCGCCGCCGGGGCCTCGGTCCCCGCGGAGTCGACTCTCAGCGCGTCTCCCCAGGTTACGTTCTATACGCACCCCTCACCTCAAACACAGCACACCTAGTCTCAACAACAGGCAAAGAAGTCCACCGCTGGACACTCCCCCACCGTGCCGGCCGACACGCCCGCATCCTCACAGACGGCAATCTCGCCTACAACGGCGCGCACCCAGACGCCCCCAACCTCTTCCCAATGTGGGCGAAGTACCGCGGCGGCGTAATGATGCAAGTAAGCCCAGACGGAAATATCCTACGGCAATACAGCGACCCACTGGCACACCACGACCAGAACCACCTAGACAATGGAACCATCCTGTACACAACGCTTGAGCCACTAACCAGCGCCGAAGCAGCACGTGTGCATGGTGGAATCCCATCCAGCGAAACCCCAAACGGCCTCATCTATGGCGACTGCATAAAACTCGTCCAGCCATGGTCAACAAGCACCACATCCTCCTCGGCAGACTTCGACGGCAGCGGCGGTAAAACCGGCGCCAAGCTCCTCTGGTCATGGCGCGCAATCGACCATCTCGACCCTGCTGTCTTCGCTGCGCATCCACATTACACGCGCGAGCACTGGCCGCTTATCAATAGTGTTTCGTTTGACTCGGCGGGGGATATTATTGCTTCGTCGAGGAATGCGTCTAGCGTGTTTGTTATTTGTCGTGAAACTGGTGCGGTGAAGTGGAAGCTCGCTGCGCCGGTTGTTAGCCAGCAGCATTGTGCTCATGAGATTAATGAGGCGGGGGATATGTTGATTCTTGATAATGGTGTTTTCAGGCCTGGGATTTCGGTGCCGTTTTCGAGGGCAATTGTTGTTTCTAAGGAGGGGGTTGTCAAGTGGGAGTATAAGGATCTTTCGACTGGTGGGTTGGGATTCTTTACTCCGTTTATGGGGTCTGCGCAAAAGTTGGTTGGTGGGAATGTTTTGGTTTGTGAGGCTGCTAGTGGGCGGATCATAGAGGTTACTGAAGGGGGTGAGGTTGTCTGGGAGTTTGTTGTGCCGCAGCTGGGGGATTATAAGGAGGTAATGAAGAAAGAGGAGTTGGAGGAGATGGAGGCCATTGGATTTGATTATCTTAGCAATGCAGTTTTTAGGGCTTACAAGTATCGCCCTGAGGAAGTGCCTTGGGTTAAGGAAGAGTTTTGATGCGCAAAATGAAAATCTGGGTTTCATGATTTGAGTATGTTGTACATGCCTGGTTAGGTAGGCTTGCCATGTTCTTTAAATGAAAATTATATCGGTTTTTGTCTAACTGGTGGTGATACAAGAAGTGTACAGAGCCTGGTCAAGTGGATGGATATGTACATGAGACCTGAGACAAATGAAAGAAAGGAATATGCGACTGATGGCTATAAGACATGGGGAGTGGAAAGTGTCAAGTGGATAACGAAAGGAGGCGTATTACGCCAGGGTTTATGTTCAGCACCTTAACCAAGGGATTCGCCGAGGTGTGCTTCAGCAGACGGGACGACTGTCTCAATGCCACCATCTTGGACGACTCGAGTTTCAGTGACGGTTTCTTTGGCGACGGCCGGCTTCTCTTCTCGCTTGGCTTGCTTGGGCTCGGGCACCTTGCGCGTGGAAGCATACTTCAAGAAGACGATGATCATGACTTATAATCGAGTCAGCTACACGAAAAGAGCCAAGTAGGAATAATGGGAAACTTACAAGCACAGATGGCAATCGTCAAAGCGGCGCGTCTGGTCAAAATCCATCGAAGACCTTCAATCTCACTCTTTCCATCGCTGTTCAGCGACACGGTGATCTTGTAGTTCAATTCCTGAACTGAAGTATCGATGCTCCGCTGCTGCTCTCGCGTGGTCATCTTGTGATCATTGAACATGCCCTTGATGTCGTCTTTCATGCCCGCAAGTTCCTGACTGAGACGCTGCGAAATAATATCCGTTTCATGCTGCAATTGCGTACGCGATGAGCGCTGATGTTGTATTTCCGAGTTGCGAGCTGTCTGAAGCGACGACTGAAGCTCCGAGCAGGCTGCTTTGAACAGGTATTCCTCATTCTCAACATCAGATTTGGAAGTCAGGCTCTCCCTGGCCAGGGAGAGGTTGTTCTGTAGGATAGCCCGCACAGCCTTCATGATTGTAGTAGACTGCTCTTGGCTGTATCCTCCCTTGGAGAGATCCTGCACCAACGAATACGTGTCGAAAGGGTGCACATATGGTCCTGGGGACAAATGTGGCGGGCGTTTGTCAGAGGACGGTTCCTCGGTTGGGGCTAGGTAAACAGACGGTGAGGGCATGTGCAGGACATCATCGAACGGAGTTTGGGCCGTGAACGAAGAAGTATCTGTACTTTCTTCCGACGGGCGTTCGGAGGGAGTGGACGAAGGGGCCGAAGCCTGTTCCTGTTCAGCACCGTCTATATCCTTTGCCTGCTCCTCGTGTGGTTCCCGGTCTGTCGGGGGATTGAGCCCCTTGGTTTTAGCTTCATTTTGTTGATCCAGGGCCGGAGTTTCTGAAGAAGCGACATTCGCAGTGTCTTGCCCGGCTTCCGGTGGTGGTCGTTCCGACTGTGACTCTTCCGCCGAAGCTTCCTCCTGCCTGGAGGCATCTACAGCCTCAATTTTAGCCGATGGATCATCTGGCGCCTCCTTGACCTGATCATTTGAGTCCTTCTTCGGACGCAGCGAAGGAGCGGTATTCGGTTCGACTGCAGGACCATAACGCCGCTGGTAGGAATCGCGCTCCCGTTGCTGGCTCGTATGGAAACGTTGATTGGGCCGGTATGGGATTCTAAGTGAGCGGTATGTTCTCGGTTCGCATGATCGCACTGCGCGCATCAAATTCGGATACAGGAAAGGGAGCCTCGGTGTGGTCATGGTGGTAACCAGCGTATGAAGAAGCTAACTTTGTTTCCCGCGGGGAATCGTCAACGTCACCCGTCTGCGGCTATAGATGGTTAGTCAGCTCTGCACGTGCCCATCGGGCATGTGATTTTTAAAAAGCTTTCATTTGACTTGTGGTTGATTTTCTTGCAAGTACACATGGGCAGAGAGTGTAGCTGTATTTTCCACAGCCGGACAACACATAATTGGTCCGAAGTCCTTGATAAAGTACCAAACAATGCCCAGGTGCACCCCAGGATTCCAAGGTTCTCTACCTAGCTGAGCTATCCGAGCTTGGGAGGATCTGATTGGTTGATAATCCTGGGCAAAGAAGCCCTAAGGAAACGCATGTTCAGACTCCCACGTTCGTACTGTCACAATGCCAGTAACGCGATGTCAGTCCAAGATTTGGCCAACCAAAGTTCGAGCCGAGCACATGGCTATACCGAGGATAGCGAGATATCGGCCAGAAGTGTAGAACAAGAACAAGCGGCGAGAGGAGCTTTCATTGAATGGCTTGATCTTGAGTATTCCGCCAATTTAATATTGAAACAGACCAATTGAAGTCCATTCTTAAAGATGTTCAGAAAATTAATAGCTGTCAAATCACATTTGCTTATCCTATAGAAAATTCCTAGAGGCTGTGGGTTATGATAGGTACGTAAGATATGGCGTATATCCCCTTTAAGACAAGGTTGACTAAATGGTAAAAGATTGGCGTAGCAGAACTTATCGGGATGACTTTCATTAGTCAGATATAATGATATGGGCCATGAAAGAAGTTATATTCTCACCAGGCTCTGATACCACCGGCAATAACAGAAGAAACTATAACAAAAAAGCCCTTTTAATTTATCAATTTAATATGACTAGCCAAAATTTCACTATTGATTGCTTTTCAAAGCCCACTCTTCCTAGTATAGTTTATGAGATCTAGATGGTTTATCTTCCGATTGAAGAAGTTGTTGCTTTATTAGATTTAGGCCGGCCTTACTATTATCTGAAATTGGTGAACATTTTCCTCTAGCCTAAGAATGAGTGAGATCCTATGGCAGCTATTTTCAATCAGCATATTACGTGGGATTTCTGGTGAAGTTGAATATAAAGGGTGACGCTGTAAACGAATGGCGTGGTTTGGGACCTGGAAGTCTAGACAGGCGGGGGAAATCTATAAAGTAACCGTGGTATGGGGCAGTAAAGATGATGGCGAAAAGAAGCTAGCCTCGGATTTGTTTATTGAGCAGCTAAATCGTCTTGGAATGGTTAGATACGAGACGTGGCATGCTAAGTTTGAGGAAATCAAAACATGGATGTAGATATTAAGCACTGGTGGCGGATTGCGAGCATTTCCGAGATAGAGGACTTTGAGCTGGCAGAGAAGTCCACACAAGCTTTAAAGACGAGTTGAAGGAGCGAGGCATGGTTGGTAGCACAATATTTCCCGTAGCCTTAAGGACAGGCACAGCAAATTTGATCGACTTAGTGGTGTGCCAGACATCTCACGGACTTGCAGCTAGTCAAATATGTCATAACATGCCGTGGCTGTTTAAAATAGTCTAGACTAGTCGTTTTAGACAACATATATGGTATGACGGTCTTGACAGCAGCACGATAAGAACACGTCTGACGTTTAAGAAATTTTGAAGCTTCTAGAATGAGATTAGCCAATGTTGGACATGCAGCAGGGATTTCAGAAGCAATGTAACCCCCTTTTGGCCAAATTCTATGCTTCGCAGCGATATAAGTAAGTTGCTAGGTCATGGTTTTTAGAAGAGAACAAAGATTAGACCGCAGGGATTCCATTTGTGTGGAATGCATAGTCCTAAGCAAACAGATACTCACTCTTTAGTTTGTTGTGATCTACGGGTTCACATGTATGAGGACATTTGTTACTGAATACTCCTGCGTGCTTCCGCTATCTCAAAATACAAGGATGACAGACTCGAGCCTTCAAACAAAACTCAAGATGACAATATTGCGAAGATTTCTAGCGTGTCTAAGTTTGTAGTGGGTAAAATTATGATCTCGATACTGTGAGACATGTTAGCATTCGAAAGAATATTACATACGGCACCCGCACCGTATGGCCTAAAGATGCGCCACATTTCGAAATGTACATTCTCAGCTTACCGAACGCTGCATACAAGTGAAAAGCTATTAAGGACTATCGGATGAGGAACAATCCCTTTCCCTTCCGTCTTCTGACCACTGTGTTTGTGAAAGCTTGCAGCCTTCGAGGTTCATTAAGCGGTCTCGCGCCTCTCTATATGACCAGTTAAAAGCTGGCAAGGGTCCCATGAAGTCACTCCATTCATAAAATCGGTCTAGCGTATAAGTATATTCGCCTGAAGACAATACGTATAAATAATGAAAGATGCGCCATCATTCATCACAGCGTTCTTGATCAGGTTCAACAGCTTTAAGACTGTCAAAGCCAGGCCTCCGCGGCAAGGAAATTTAACATGGGAGAGATGGCTCGCTCTACTAGCGTCGTAGCTGTATGGCCGCAAACCTGACTGGTGATTATATTATATAGTATGATATCTACAGCCCGGGAGTTTTCTTGCTATAGGATTGTGAGAGACTTTTGTGAACTATAATGCGGAGAACTCTCTACTTCCAAAGTGGCGGCTCTCATTTGAGCCATGAGTAATGGGGAGAATACACAAGTCGGTATATGTTCATATGTTAGACCCCTATACAGGTATGGATAACATGTTTAGTGCAAGCCAACCGGTTCAGATATCTGATATCTATTCTGCTTGTCATGCCTAAAATGTTTCCAAGGTTAGAAAGAAATGGACCCATGGATCCATCGATGTTTGTGTTTGTTTGGGACAAAGAGCTTTTTGGGAAAGAGCGACTGGAGGCCGTTTGAGGAAGGGACGTCTCTGGTTTGGAAGGCACGCATTTGCACATATGACCACCGACCTCTCTCCCACTTCTCTCTTCTCTTATCTCCTCTCCTCTCCATCGACTTGTTTACCTCTTCGATACACGTCGATCCCTGTCACCTCAAGCTACCAATTGACGAGACATCAACTAACCCATCATCTTGTCTTGGCCTGGCTTTCCAAACCATACCATTTCCTGCCCTAGCTCTGATTATCATAAAATCTTAAAAAAAAAAAAAGGAAAAATCGCAAAAGAAAATTGCAAAAAAAAAAGAGGAAAACGTCTTCTCCAGGCACCAGACGCGTCTATCGATCCTCATCTGTGTCAACCAAAAACAACAAACATCGAGTCTTATTTCTCCACAATGGCGCCTGTCCAGACCCCGTGGACCTCGATTCTGCTGCAGGAGAAGCCTGGTCTGCATGAATACCATCATGCTCTATCAAATGTCGAAAAATATTACACTCGTTTGCAGAGAGCTATGCAAGATTCATCCATCCATGATCAGCTAGTTCTCAACCCAGACCAAACACACTCACGGATGCTGAGATCCTTCGAGATCTTGCGAGTCAAACAACTACCAGGTCCGGTTGCCGAGGAGATTTTCAAGACCATGGTCCTTCCGTTTATTCACGACAACATCTTCTCTCCGCCACAGATGATCCAACTCGTTGGATCTGCGCTACCTCTTATCACCAGACAACATTCTCAATTCCTGCGTGACATCACCAACACCCTCCTGTCATCACAAGGCTTGTTTGATCACCTGGTAGCAAACGAAAGGTACACGGTGGTCTTGAAGGAATGGCTGCTGTCGAAAAGAAACCATCTTCCCCTTGCTCTCTCCAGACAGGTTGGAGACAGGCTGGTCGCCATGTGCAATGCCTGTTCCGCCGATCACGGAACGGACGCTACTGTGGAGAGTTGGAGTATTGCTCAGAAACTGATCGAGTCCATCAACCTGCTCATTGACACCTCTTACGAAGAAGAATTGAAACGGGCAAAAGTGGAGAATCTACCTCCTCTGGAATCCATGAAAGTACTCAGTCGGGATGATAAAAAACTGACTCCAGCTCAACAAGGTCCTAAAAAGGAACTGAAAAAGGAATTCAAGGTCTCGGACGAGATACTTCAGCAAATGAACCACTTCAACCTCCCACCACCGTTGTCCGCTCGAGGCCTCACTCATGCATCGGAGCATCTTCAAAACGAGATAATTCCAGCACTTATGCGCTCTGCCCTTGAAAGCTTCCCATGCAGAATCTGTTTGGATAGACTCACTACCGGGAGTCTTACAGGCACTCTGGCCATCTCGACAGACCTGCCTTCGGATCGAACTGCAGTACCCGGCAGTGCCCAAGACATTTTCGGAAAAAGAGTCGGCCTTTGGAAGGTTTTACTGTCTGACATTGCTTTTAAAAATGCAAAGAAACTGGTCCGCGGAGGTAAGTCTGGTCTATCACCTATTTGCCTCCATCCTGTGCAATTTGGTCGTTCCTAACTGTATCTAGGTGACTTTGGTGGCGTGGAACAAAAGCTCAGGGATTTGGCGAGTGGCGAATGGAAAGGCAAAGACCTATCTCGCCGCGTGGGGTCCAAGCAACAAAAGAAAAGAATGCAAGTTCCTATTTTGGAAGTGAGCGCTTCTGCAACTGTGTCAATCTTGTGGCAAGTCGATGTCGGCTTTTACGATGAACTACCCTGGGTGCAGCAGCAGATTGTCAAAGGTAAGTATCTTCAAACCAAGTTATTGAGGTACCTGGAGCTACGCTAACTTTGGCAGTATGGCAAATCGTGACCTCGGAAGAGGAGGTATGTTTCCAAACTAAACAATATGAGAAGTCTGCTGACTTGGTTTTACAGTTGGAAACTGCCATTGAGCAGATACTTCTGATCCAGGAATCCTACACCTCAGAACTTGTTCAATTTTGTTTGCAACGCCCTGTTCAGCAATCTGATGGGACTTGGACTCCACAGCGGTTCGGGAACGTGAAAGAGACTGGGTCTCATCAAATGAAATCCATTGCTTCTTCCAAAGCAAGTCCAACTTTGATTGAGATGTCAAGTACGCATTTATTCCCGTCAATGATATCCCAGGCCCTGTGGGTTGTAAGCTAACCATGAGTCTCAAGACAAATTCTACAATCTGACCGAGCCTTTTTTGAGGTCGGTCATTGATGAAAACGGCACAGAGGAGTTTCCGTTTGACCTCTCTCCCGAGGAGTTAGAAATTGTCAAGCACTTCAGCACAGCCAGCTTGATTCTAGGTCGAAGTGGTACAGGAAAAACCACCTGCCTGTTGTTTAAGATGCTTGCCAAGCATAAAGCAAGGCAGTCAGCCTCAGATGAGCAGCAAGCTCGACAGGTATGTCTCTCCGTTCTCACATTGCCGGATGGGAAATTGACATGAATAGCTTCTCTTGACTCGCTCCTCCTATCTGGCTTCAAAGCTTCAAACATATGCCAAAAGTCTGATTGACGCTCAGTCCAAGGCTCTCCCGACTGAAGAAGACGTAGACTCGGATCTGAAACCGACTTCGTTCTTCGCCCTGAAGAATTGCCATTTTCCAGTTGTCTGCACTTACGACGAATTTCTTGGGCTTCTGGAAAATACAATCAGGTTTGAATATCTACAATGTCAACATGTCAATATTTTCTTGCTAACTTGGAATAGAATGGCTGATCGAAAAGACTTCTTAAGAGACATCAATCCCAACAAGGCAAAGGGCCTGGACCCACAGGTGGGAGACAAGCCACGAGTAATTGACTTCAGCATTTTCAAAACGGAATATTGGGGCTCTCTGAGTGGATTAGCCCCACCATCTTGCTCTCCTGAGCTCCTCTTCGCAGAGATAATGGGCGTCATTAAAGGCTCTAGCATCACGGCAAAAAGCCTGAAGCCGTTATACCGTGCAGAATATGTTAAGAAGAACGCAAAAGCTTCTCCTGCCTTTACCTCTGAGGGAGAGCGTGAGAAAGTATTTGGAGCCTTTGAGCGCTATGAAAAGCAAAAGAAGCTTCGCAAGGAGATTGACGAGCTGGACCGTGTCAGTGCGCTGCTGAAATCCCTGAGAGATAAGAAAGCTTTAGCAGAGCAAATTCAGCGCTGTTTCGAGGAGATTTATGTTGATGGTGAGTCTGCTTTTCATTATTCGACAGCAAAGTACTAACTCCGTGTTTAGAAATCCAAGACTTGCGTTGTCTGGATATTGTCCTACTTTTAGGCTGCCTCAGTGACGCTCGTGGCATTCACCTTGGTAAGCTCTCCCAAATTTGATCTATGGTTTAACCAACTAACAAAGCATAGCTGGTGATACTGCCCAGTGCATATCAAAGGATTCGGTTTTCCGATTCCCTGAGATAAAGGCATTGTTCTATGAACATTACGAAGTCATTGCCAATGAACTGAATCGGCCAACATTTGCCAAGCCTGTCCAATTCTCTCTGGCTAAGAATTACCGCTCGCATCAGGGCATTCTAAGTTTTGCATCATGGGTGATGCAGCTACTCTGGCATGGTATGAGACCTTGCAAAGCTCGAACCTGGTTTTTTCTAACTTTTCATGCACAGGATTCCCGGAAACAGTGGACAAGTTGGACCCAGAGATTGGTTATATCGGAGGACCAAAGCCGATTATCTTTGGTATGTCGCATATTTGCATTGGTATTCAATCACTAACTTCGTCACATAGCGGGATTCGACTCCTCGATTCTTTCTGCCAAGATGATTGGCCTAGTCAAGCTCAACGACAAGGTCGCCGATTTTGGCGCTGAGCAAGTCATCCTTGTCCGAGATGATGCATCCAAGGACAAGTTGCAAACCCAGATCGGCGAGATTGCTCTTGTCTTAACAATCTTAGAAAGCAAGGGTATGGAGTTTGATGATGTGTTGGTGTATGACTTTTTCGGCAGCAGTGGCCTTGGTAGTAGCTACCGGTGCCTTCACATGCTTGTTCAAGCATCACGAACGCAGTTTGACGCTCAGAAACACGCGGTGAGTATTCCATGAGATACTAGCCCATTATGGTTACTAACACGTCCAATTAGGCTTTGTGTTCCGAACTCAAGGTATATCTATTCCTTTGCTAACGATCTTTCTTACTAACCATGATATCCAGTCGCTTTATGTTGCCGTTACTCGTGCTAGGAAGCAACTTTGGTTCATGGAAACTCAAGAGAACAGCGTTGATCCCATTCTTCAAACGCTGTCGCAGAGCAACAGCCTCGAGCTTGCTGAAGTTGTCAAGCAGAAAGACCCTGATGTGAGTAATACTCTAATCTAAATGACCCCCATACTCATCTATTTCAGGTTGCGGCAAAGGTAGCGGTTCTGCGGGCCGGCGGCTCAGTGGACCCAGAGAGATGGCTCAAGAGAGCAGCACATCTTCTCCATCGGAAGAGCTTTGCAGAGGTAACATACTGCTCACTAGCCGGAGGAAGCATTTTTGTTAATGAATGTTTAACAGGCATTGTTCTGCTACAAGAAGGCCAATGATCCTCGAGGAATGACACACTCACAGGCGTGTTTGCACGAGCAAGAAGGAAGATTCCACCGAGCGGCTGGAGATATCGAAGAATTCACCGCGTGCTACAAAAAGGCTATCGTCCTTTTCCTTGAGATCGGCCTCATTGCAGAAGCGGCAATGTGTTACGAGGGGCTTGGGCAGTTCGGCAAAGTTGCAGGTTTGTTTTCCAATCGCGTCGAGCCTGAGCAATATTAACCACTCTTCTAGAAATCTGGAAAGCTCGCGGACAATACCAAAAGGCTGCGTCTTTCTACGAGAAAGGCAAACTTTTCGCAGAGGCTTCGGGGTGTTACCATTCTTGTGGTCAGTACGAGGCGGCAATCGAGGTCTTGCGCCGCGGAGATCAGTTCGATGAACTCGTTACCTATGCCAACAGGTTTTTACACCGATTCCTCTCTACATCAATTACACGATATTGACTCTGTATAGGAACCGCGCGTACCTCAGCGAGCCCACCTTGCTTCGATACTCGAGACTCTGCAATATCTTGCTCAAGCAGGGACGTGTCTCTGCCAGCCTGAGGGCGATAACTATCAACATGCTTGGATCAGATGTGTCCAAGATTGCGTTTTTCAAAGAGTTCGAAATGTGGGACCAGCTGCGTGCACTCTATTCATCAAAGTCCAGATGGTTTGAGTATTACGATCTATCAGTCGCTGTTGGTGACATACCTGCGGCGATAGGCACCTTGCTGGTTCACAAATTGATGCCAGTGGTTGACAAGCCAGTTGTCGAGAAGCTGTTCAATTACTCCATGGTCGAAGTCTTATACGCCCACAAGGACTTAATTCCGGCCAAACTTGAGCGAGATGGGCTGCTGAAATCAGTCAAATTAACTTACCTCGAAAAACTTGGGGCTCAGTGGAGAACGTTATTGCAATTGATCGATGATTTTGAGGATATGGATTTCCCCGCTTCAGTTAAGCACCTGGATAAAGGTCTCTTGAAGGATATTTTCTGTCTTTTTGTTTGTTTCAATCTTACCACCATTTGTGGACATTGAGCTAATTATTTTCAGGTGATCGCTTTCGAGCCGTCAGTGTTCACCAAGCATAAGATCGAACAACTTCCAATGGATATCGTCATCCGAGTTGGAAAACTGCTGCAAGACTTTTATGCCCAGAATCAATATTCTCTTACTTGTCTAGCTACAGTTTGTGGCATTTTTACGAACCCAAAGCAAGAGACCCAGACGATCTTGCTGCATTGGTCTCCGTTGAGTAGTTTCACAACAACTCATCTTGATGGGTCTTCATTCGAGGACTTGCTTGACGTTGCAAAAGATTTTCTTCAAGAGAAGTTTGCTGCAGCACTTACTCGGTTTCATGAGAATGCAGGCAATCTCGTGAAGAAGGATTTTCCGCCGACCTGTTTTCAACAGCTTTACAAAGGTAAGCTTCATCCGTTGACGCCCTCGCTTCAAAATATCTAACAACTTCAATCAGGATTTTGTTCAAAGCTTAAGGCCAATGAATGCTTCTGGGGTCATGACAAGCCTACTGCAGAATTCGCTATTGCGAAGTTGAATGTGAGTAAAACAATGAGAAGTTATAAGAGATCAACTACTAACAGGGAACTCCCGCAGTGCCTTCTCACAGTCGCTGAGGTTTTTGCACGCCTTACACCTGTCTATTATCAAAGAGTCATGGGTGAAGCTTTCAGTAAACCATTCCTGGGTCGTAGTAAGTGAACAGTCCAATCTCGTCCTACGTTCCAGCTCTCACAGTGTATAGGGAGAACTTGGATCCAGCATATCCAAGAGGAGCTGGTGATTGTCAGCTCACTGGAGCAATCCTGTACTGCAATTGCAAATCTTCGCTCCAACCTGCAAAGCAATCCAGAGTTTGCTGCAACCGCATACTACCTCGAAGAGTTGTTGTTCTATCGCATGAACAAGGAATGGGGGTCGATGAGCAGTCTGAGCTCTTCTCTAGAGAAGGTCCAAGAAGCTCAAATTCTCGGTATGATGAACTTCTTTTCCTGAAACATTACAAATTGGACCTAATAATCAATCCAAATTTGCAGGCCCTCACCCAGCCACGCGTTTCCAGCGAGCACTCGTTCTGAATATGGAGCGCAGCATGCCACCACGCCATAAGCGATCCGGCCATCCGCTCGCGTTGCCTTTGACGACGTTGAATGCTGCTGAGAGAATTCGGTCAGCGGTTGCAAGACGCCATTCTAAAGACTTTGTGAGACAGAATTATTATTCTACATTATTTATCGAGCTATACTAACCGTTGCATAGCACAACGGCATCAGCGCCTTTGTCCAATGTCTCGAGAAAACACCCAAATCCTCACTTGGATCGCTGCACGCTGTTCTTTCTGTGCTCGAATTTTCAGCTACGTACATTGTGTGTTTCCCAATATTGCCGATGATACAACAGGTTACTAATATTGTACAGCTTTGTATCGCCAATCCAGGAAAGGGTATCGTGATTCCCTGGTCCTGGGCCTTGCAGCATCTTTCGACAATCATGCAATCTCCCGCCAGAGACTATCGGTTCAAGGACAGAGAAATCCGAGTGCACACAACCGACTTGCTGAACATCGTCATCAGCTTCTGCAACTTCATGGAACAGGTCGAAAATGCCCTCACTAACGGCATTTTAAGATTCCAAGGACTGGGACGCAGTAATCTTCCGATTCCTATTGTCAAACGGCGCTGCACGGAGCTTTTGACGACCGTGAATCTCAACCTGAATCATTGGCCCAAGCAGCCAATCGGTTTTAGGGAGATGGAGAAGGTAGTTAACAAGGTATGTGAATTTGCTTATGGCAATATTTCCTAAATAAGTTAACTAATTATACCCCAAAAAAATCTAGGCGCTTCGATCGACCATTATTCCACCAGGGATGGCATTGGAATTTTCCAGCAGTGATAGGTTCCGGCAAAGTTGCATCCGCGAGTATGCAGCCTACAACCACAAGGACGAACTGTGCGTCGTTGCGCTTGATGATAGAAAGTCCGCCCCTCTCTTCCTGCGGTCCTTCACACAAGGCAACGCGAAATTCGCCCAGCTAAGTGATATCTTACGGATGTCGCGCATTGCTGAGAACCCTCTATCCATGGGTTTGGGAGAAGACTGGCAAATCGACGAATACAGCGGCTACGAGCTCGACATGATCACGAATCTCCAGCGGCGCTGGCGACAGGTGATGGAGGTCCTTGAGAACAATCGCCGTTGGGCACAAACCCCCGAGGGAAAACTTATTCAATACTTCCACGAGGTGTGCACGAGACGAATGAGCGTTCTGCCTGCGTCCGCTTGGGCAACTCGGGATAAAATACACATGCGCAAGGTAATATTTACCGACGGTTTGAAGATCGCCATGTCTCTCGGCGGTGTTCTTGAGAGCCTCCGACAACTCAAGGACCGATGGAGGGAACAATTCCACAACAATTGGTCCACTGCAAAGCTAGAGGAGCTCTCTGTCATCCGCGGACGCATTCTGCCGATCGATGGTCAGCTTGAGTACATTGTTGAGCACTGGACTCCTAAGGGCATCGAGGAGGGTATGATGACCGTTCCGGCTGAAGACCTCGGTGTATCAGCCCGTGAAGCCCAGCGCGCCCTCTGGGCTATTCAGCGCGAGATTGAAATCATTCGATCTCAGGTTGAAATCATTGCAAAGAGCCCTGGCCGGTAAGGGGTGCTTTCCCATCTATCGACAACAAAAACCACCAAAAAAAGTTTGAAAACGAAAAAGTCAACAAAAAAAGGGTAACCGGTGATGATCTGTGTGGAATGAGGAAAATTTGCTAATATCTGGCTTCCGATCATTTTATGGCTGAACGAGATACGATTGTATGAAGTGAAATGTATGATATCTTGTCTAGATGATGTGTAATGGATTCTTGTCTGCGTACCATGTAATCAACGTATTTTCTGTTCGAAAATAAATTCAAGTACATAAAGTATGTATACACTGGTTCTTGAAAGGATAATGTGAAGCGTAGATGGGCATTATGACAAGATGCAGCATCCTCATAGAGAAAAACTCAGGGTGATGCCAAGAGACCAAACAGCAGCTCCGTCCGAGTCCAATACTCAGCTGCAAGCTTCTTGACAGACTTAACAGCCTCAGAACTGGAGCCAGTGCTCTTCTGGGCACGCTCAACGACACCATCCAGCTGATTTCGTTCCCCGAGCATCTGGGACAGATACAGAGAGTCGAAGAAGAGCTGAACCTTCCAGTCGCGTAGACCCTCGACTTGCTCCAGGTCCGAGGTTTGGGTCTCTGGTTTCTCCGCGGTCTCATCTTCCGTTTCGTTGTCTCCGTTGGCAGTAGGTTGGTCATCCTTAGACTCAGCCTTACTAGGAACATATTCGCTGTCGAGATCATCCAAAGCAGATGAGATAGCCGCCTCGAGTTTCGTTTTCAATTCCTGCTTCAACGCCTGCACCGTGGACGGATCCCATAGGTCCAATCCGCAGGTATCCATGGAAGAAGTGAGACGGCGCAGGAGCTTGAAGCTCAAAGCCGAGGGCTGAACTGGGAGGGCGGGCTCGCCTTCCCAGAGTGATCGACCAGGCACGGTCTTAATCTTGCCTGTTTGGGGGTTGATCTTCGACGGGATCAAGCTCAGCGACCCAGCTTTGGCGACTACTTCTATTGCAAGCAACTTTTGTAACTCAGGGACGATTTCGCTCGAGAAGACAAAGTCTCCAGATACAAAGCCGGTAGGGATATCTCGCCGGATGAGTCGTATAAGCCTCAGTAGGAAAGTGACTTTTTCGCTTGAATGCGAAGAGTTGAATGACTTGAATGTGCTGCCGAAGGACGTCTGGAGACTTCTAAATGCGTCACGAACGGCAGAGTGGAGAGATTCCGATAGGTGCCAGGGGTCGTCTTCGTTGAGTCGAGGTGTGATGTCGATATCTTCATCTTCGACTTCACCTCCAACGAGAATATCGCTCCAACGCGTGCGGCGCAGAGAGTCAATGGATTCATTAGCTTCTTGTATTGATGCCAGCCATGCTTGATACTTCTGAAGGACGGTGGAAACGTCTTCGTCACGGCCCAATAATCTGTCTGTGACTGTTTGTTTGAACGCGTGTGCGCCATTCGTGTATTCTGCGGTAATGAGATCGGCATCCCACAAAGATCGAACGGGGTGGTGATCGGTGTTCTCCCAGTCTGATATTATAGATGAAACCTGAGTACCGACTTCGCCTAGGCTTTGTGCTTGCACATTCAGGATTCTGCCAAGCTGGTCATTGAATATATTTCGAAGATTTTCGAGGACATCCACTGAGCCGTGGATGATGGTTGAGCCCCAGGATGATAGCCACAATTCCACAGTCTCCGTACGGAGTGAGAGGAGCTCGGAGAAATCGGTGCTGTGGGCCAGGCTCTTTTGGCAGCCTTCAGAGAATTTATTGAAAGCCTGAAGCGACCATTCCTTGATTGATTCCACGCCCTGGGTTCTGTTTAGTTCACTGAGCTTGATCCAGGGGGTGAAGTTTTTAACATCTGGAGCTAACCAGCGGCCAAGAACTTCAACCTCCAGTCCATCTAGACTCTCAATCTCTGGGTCAGCGAGGATGGGTCGAGCTTTAAGTTTCAAAAGCACATCTGAGAATCGATGGGATCGCAAGACCTTTGAGGCCTGGAGTGTCCGAACAAACAGCTGGAAGGCTCTAGGAATGTTCTCACGAGACACTTCCAACTGGCTAACAATAATGTCCAGGCGCACTCGGTGAAAATGATGGATCGCATCATCGGAAGAAGAGCTCGTTACAAGGCAATGGGCGGCCAATGATTCAATGATAGTGTCTTCTGTGGCGCTCGTAGAGGCAAGACGTTTGTTAATCCGTTTGAGAAGTGTTTGCCGCAGGGACGCTAGCTGATTCCAGAGATCGTCAAGGAATGGGGGGAGTGACTCGTGTTTCGATAATTTATTGTGCAGTGATCGGGAAACAGCTAGAATCTTCGCAACCAACAAGAGCGAGCCGCGACGTCGCAAAAGCCGGCTGATAGAGGTTGTACAGCGGTGAAGGAGAGAAAGCTGCGCTCCGAATGCGTGCTTCTCTGCATCTATGTTCAGTGTCAGCTACTAATTCTTGATTTCTTCCAGGGTTGGTTTCCTACCCTTTTCAGCATCACCAGTCTTTATTTGCCGGACATGAACATGCTTCCTTTCTATAAGTCGGGGGTTGCACCGGCGTCCAACATCGGCCAGAATCGATTCCACGTCTTGWATGTCTCGGTTCATAGCCACAATGGTCTCAGCAGTTCCGACTAAATCACGGTATCGCGTCCTATGACCGGATTATATCAATATTAGCGAAGGAACAGCTACTCTGACAAATGAATCACCTACCCCACGAGAGCTCGAAGCTTCTCCTTATTGCTTGCGATGTCCCGGCGCAGCTCCTGTTCCACACGGCGAACCGTTGGGATTGGGTATTGAAAGGCATCTTGCCATGACTTCAAGCTTGAAGGGTCAGGCGCCTCAGGAGCCATGCTGGCGGGATATGTGGTGAGACGGTTCGTTTATAGAGAACAAGTAATCCCATGCGACACGGATGCCTGAGGGCCTTAGACCCTGGCTCCTCGGCCTTATCGTTATCGGCACGTGATGGCAGAAAAAGTCCCCCGCCACGAGGGGAAATCGGTCGTCGTCGGAACGATCTTATACTTTAGACAAACTATACTCAATATGCCGTTGATTGAACCAGACGCTGCTATGGCAGAGGCACCATCCAACGATCTCCCAGATCGCCTCCCTTTTCCACCCACCACCTACTCCCATATCTTGCATTGCTCCTATCATGATTGGCATCCGCGGTAAGCTTCCATCCATATATGACTCAACACCGAACGTATCTGACTGGAGTTCTAGGTACCGCAAAATTGCTCCCAAGTCGCGCGTCATTCCTTTAACTGCTCCTTTCGTCGAATACCTCCGTGCCGATGGCATTGTTCTTCCACCAGAAGCAGCCGCCCCAACCGACGATGATAACCTAGACACATTCTCTGATTCAGGCGAGGAGGAGCCCGATCCATCTACGGAGTGGCAGGAGATCCACACTCAGATCAAGAATACGATCTCTGAATTTGGTGGCATTGTCACACCGAAGTTGAACTGGAGTGCTCCCAAAGATGCAACATTCATGGCCGCCACAAACGACACCCAATGCCGTTCTCCGAATGACATCTACCTCCTCCTGAAAAGCAGCGACTTCATCACCCATGATTTGGATCATCCTTTCGACGACTGTGTGCCGGATACAACCACCGATGAAAATACGCCGTCCACGGTTGACTCACCGCTGCCGGATGTCCCGTATTCTCTGGTTCTCCGCAAATATGTCAACTTCAACCCTTCGCTCGAGTTCCGCTGCTTTGTGCGTAACCGCGTACTGCTGTGCATCACCCAGCGCGATCAGAACCATTTCGAATTCCTCTTCCCCATGCGTGATATGCTCCGCTCTCGGATCCAGTCATTCTTCGATGAGAAGCTCAAGAACACCTTCCCCGAATCCAACTTTGTATTCGATGTGTACATCCCCGCCCCACACCAGCGTGTCTGGTTGATTGATATCAATCCGTGGGCGCAGCGTACCGACCCGCTGCTGTACAGTTGGTTGGAGATTCTCCAAATGAAGGATCCGATTGGTGTACAAGAGGAAGAAGATGTTGGAGCGGAAGATTTTGTGAGAATCTCCCTCCAAGATGGTAAGATAATGACTTCGGGCACGGCAGAAGAACTCGAAAAAGAAGATGATTTGAGTTCCGAGTCGGAAGAAGAACATGAGGTCGCCGAAGGAGATGACAAGCAGGCCCCTTTCCTCCCAGAATTCCGTCTCATCAAAAAGGATGACCCTGAGGCGTATGCATTCAGCTCCACTCAATATTCGGCTCACAAGGTGCCTAGGGAGCTGGTCGATGCTTCGCTTGAGGGACCTGGCGGCATGAGTGAATTCATGGGCCAGTGGCAGGATATCCTGAAGAAGCAGGAGCAAGAGGATCGGGCTGCTGACAGTGACTCCGAATAAAAAGATCTCAACTTAAGACGCTGAGTTGGATAAAAGCATGAATTCTTGGTCTAGTGGCGTTTAACAATAGCAGGGAAATGACTTACTGGGGATTGCAAGGTTGCATTGTGGACTACAGATCGATCCACACATTTTCAATGAATAAACCGCTATATAATTGTCGCTCTCCATCTCCAGTAGGCACAATTACCTACCTAGGCAGACCTCTGTCAGTCTGTGTGTTGTGTTCATTACTTCTATCTTTCGTCCCGAAGATAAATGCATCAACTCATACCCCCTATATTCTTATACTCAAGAAAAGGACTTTAGAACAGTAGAAGACGCAGTCGAATTCTCTATTAGCTATATACAAAGATACGATCGAGCAATTAAAGTTTATGCCTCTTCTCACCAGACGCCAACCTCCGGAACTCTTCCTGAGGGACTCCCTTCATAAACCGCTCAAGTCCCATAAACGCCTCGAGACCATTCTGACGATCCAAAAGCTCCCTCTCAGGCCGTCTTACCAGCTCTTTAATCTTCAACAGACTACTCTGGTTCAAGTGTGTACCAAGACGATCATCAACCTCCTCAAGCACCTTCTTCAAGAACCCATCAGAATCCTCCTTCTTTCCGGACTCCGGCATAATAACCTTATTCACAAATCCAGTCGAAACAAGTTCTTCACAGGAAATCCGCTTGCTCATGATGAGCGCCTCATTCGCCTTAGTGACACCGAGGCGCTCGACGAAGGCACGACTAGCGCCTCCTTCCGCGACAAGACCGAGCGAGGAGAAGGGAGTAAGGAGGAAGGTGTGCGGGGCAGCGTAGATGAAGTCGGCGTGGGCGACCAATGCTGCTGAAAGACCGACAGCAGGCCCGTTCAGTGCGACAACGAGGATTTTGGAGTGGTTGTAGAAGGTGCGGGTGACGTCGACGTTGTTTGCGACAAAGCCCTTGACTAGCTCGCGGCGGACATTCGGGTTGGTATCGTCGCCACCAGGGCGTACGCTTGTTACATCGGCTCCGCTGTGGAGAAGACATGGATGTTAGATATGGTAGATCTTGTCAAGTTTCCTTTTTGGGATATGTTGTGGTATATCTAGGCTTGGGCTGTGGATGACATACGCAGAGAAGAAACGACCTTTTCCGGTCAGGACAGTAATGAAGATATCCTCTCGTGAGTCAATTTCGCGCAGACGCTCGCCTAGAAGGTAGTATAGGTCGGCATTGAGAGCATTTAGCTTGTCAGGGCGATTGAGCGTCACGATCGCTACGCGATCCTGGTAGGTAACGGTAATGAGATTCTCGTTCGACATCGTTACTGCATGTATATTGTAGAAGAAAACTGTTCAATTGAATACGAAACTAAACTGGGTCTGCAATGGCTTATCAATCCCCCCTAGTTCTACGGAATGTCCGGGTACAATGCGAGTTTGCGGGGAGCCGAGGCCCGCGGCGAAGCTGCCAATTGGTGCCTGAGGCAAAAGCAAAAATGTGTGTTTGCACTGTTTGTCTTGTTTGCTCGAACCCGAGTAATCACGTCCGTGACTGGTCCACAGGCCATGGCACCATTCGGCGATTAAAGACCAACCTACACATTATCGCTGCTCTCTGTCTGCTGGAACCGGGCGATATTACCAATTCATATCCTGACAATAACATCAGTCCTTAATCTGCACTACTAGCAATACCTGAAACCGAAACTTCCCCGAGAAAAAAAAAAGCAACGCATCAAACCCATACAATGTCGCAAATCTTCCGCAAGTTGCAGGGAGGCAACCTCGAAGTCTTGAAGGTGCGTAGCTGACAAACAGGTCTATCGAGCAGGCTTTGCCAGCTCTCGCCTTCCATCGCCTGTTATTAGGACTAACGAAGTCCGTATAGTTTGGGATGTACGTCCTCTTCCCCATCGGCTGGATGTACTATTTCGGTACCAACCTCGACGACCGCTTCGCCACAAAGGGTTTCTGGCCCACTGCTGAGCAATCACACAAGATCCCGCTGGATAAGGAGGAGATTGACAAGGAATTGGCACGTATGCGCATGGTCGATGCCATGAAGCGGGAACAGAGACAGGCGGCGGAGGCACAGGCTCAAGCACAAGCAGAGATCCAGGCGACGCAGAGTCAGCAATGAGGTTGCGATTAATATTTATGATTGGGAGGAGCTGATAGCGTGGTCTGGAACACGACTGCGCTCATTGTCCAAGTCTCTGGGGAAAAGAGTCTTGCGAACGGATGCCCTTCCCTCTCATTTGGGTGGAATTATAATCGCCGAGGACAAGATTGGCATTGCGCTGGGGAGTTACATATGTGCTGATGATGGGTTTACTTGTACAACACTCTGCTCTGGGCATCGAGGGCGTTCTGGGAGTTTCATTCTATATGTTGCATTATTCAACATCATATTGCTTTTATCTACCATCTACGATGTACGATCTACATTTCCTGTACATCATTCTGGAAATTGTGTAAATATCAAATTCAATCATGATCACGTTCCAATGATAACACAAAACTGGTATCAATCGACCACACAACTCTGCCGAGGGGGCATATCTATACACAGTGTGGTGCGAATGACCCAAGAAAAAGAAAAGACAAGAATTAATAATAATATAATCCGCCGCATTGCGACAATGCAAGTCATAGGGATGCAAGTTCCCAGAACACAAGAACTCCAAACAAGCGCCGGCCGACAGGAAGAGTGGATACGAGGTGCCCTTTGGTATGAAGCTCAAAGGGAATTATACGGTTCCTCCCTCTTGGTAATAGAGAATGCAAATGCAACCATTATGCGTGTCGGGCTTTTATTCACAGTTCAGCCATGCGCTCGGTCGAGGTGGCAGCGGCGTTCTTCGCCGTCTCGTACATCATGTCCCCAATTTGTGTGGCGACGCCATTTTCGCCAAACACCGAGCTGATTGACAACCGACCAGAGCTGAACAGGCGCTCACCGGCCCAGTAGTAGTAGAGGCGGCCGTAGATGGCGCGGAGGTGGTCGGGAAGGTAAATGTATGTGCCCATGGCGATCATGGCGATGAGGCCAAGGAGCAGCGTGTCTGGATAGGGAATTAAACGTCAGCATGGCGTAATAAGAGTATTCCGGATGGGGACAGGCGCAACGTACTGAAGATGAACTTCTCGATCGGAGTAAGCATGTAGAGGGAGAAGGTCACCTCATACTGGTAGATCTTCAATCGCATCCAGCGAAAGAGGCTAGACACGGCCCAGATAATGAAATCCATTGTTGGGGGGTATTCAGAGGATTGTGGGATGCTCCGGTCTTTCGTTGCTTCGTATGGCTTGTGATGGCGTTCGTTTGATTTTTTTTTCCTCCTTTCCAACACCTGGGCAAGCACCGCCAGTGGCAAAACGGGGGTAGCAGATCCCGGAGACAGTCGTATCAGACACAGGCACTATGTTTATACCCGGCTGGAGTGTGGTGTTGTTAAGGGGAAAAATGAGCGATGGTGTTCCAAATCAACACGGCTGCGGGAAGTGTTGACGTGAGGTCGCCGGATATCGCGGGGACGTGGGCAATTGGAGGATGTTCGTTACAATTAGGAAGAGCGTATTGATAGGAGATGTTGGCGTGGATTGATGATACGAAGGGAAGAGAGGGCGGATAAGAGTTCACGAAGCTGGGGGAACTGCAAAACCCTTCCCCTTTCCGTGTTTGCCGCGAGAGTTTGTACCAAGTACTTATGTTTCGCCGCCATTGCACAACTGAATCTCAGGTACTTGGTACTTAGTGTTATGTACAATTAAAAATGTCACGACGTTGGATAGTATAATTCTACATATATCTATATGCATAACCTATCCTTCATATCTTCTCTATCAGTACATTTATTTACTCTATGCATTAGTCTCAATTGTACGTACTTGTGTCATAACTCGGTATGTAGTTATGTAGTATGTAGGCAACAATATTGAGTATAGACATAGGACAAGCAGTTCCATGACCTTTTGCTGATCAAATTGATTAGCCCAGGTGCACGAGACCCAATATCCATTTCATGATCCTTGAATAACTGCTCTCCATGGTGGCTATTCATGATCACCTCGGAAGTCCTCTCATCTAGTTGCAGTGAGGAAAGCTTACAGGACTACATATAGACACCACTTCTAATCAACAGAACAGATACATATCTAATCGCATAGAACTTCCATTAATCTAAACTACCAAGCTCATCATCTTTAATTCAACTCCCGAACAACCAAAAGAGGTAAAGAAGATAGTCCTCCAACCCGCATACTTCAAGCTTATCTTATCGCAAACCTCGGCGGCAATAACGTCAACCTTCAACAAACCACAGCACCAGCACCAAAGCAATGGTCTCTCGCCTACACTGGTGGACATCGTCCCGAACACTAGCAGCCCCGGTCCGACTCTTTAGCCAAACCCCCATCGTCCCCGCCAAACCTCTTCCCCCACGGCTCAAGATCAACGATGCCGACATATCAATATCCTACCTAAAAGGCACCGGGCCCGGCGGACAGAAGATTGTATGTCTCAAGTCCCATTCACCATTTCCAGACCATAACTCTCTCCTCTATCTTCCGAGGCATTTTTCGCCATCCCGAACCAGCAGACCAAAACTAACAGAACCTAGAACAAAACCAACTCAGCCGTACAAATCATCCACAAGCCCAGCGGGGTGGTGGTCAAATGCCAAGCGACGCGCTCGCAGTCGCAGAACGCGAAGGTTGCGCGCTCGCTGCTCGCTGATAAAATTGAGGCGCTAGAGAAGGGGGACAAGAGTCGGGTTGCGATTAAGGCTGCGGCGGCGAAGAAGAAGAAGGCTAGTAAGATGAAGAAGGCGCGGAGGAAGTATCGGGAGCTTGGGGAGGGGGTGAAAGAGGGGGAAATTGAAGAGGAGGAAGATGATATCGAGATTATATGGGACGATGATGTAAAGGAGGGGGAAACTAAGGACACTGAATCGGAAATTGGAGGTGAGGCTAAATCCTCCGAAGTGCCTGGAAAGGATGTATGATGTGAGCTTTAGCTTGTTGCATCCATGTGTTTTGATATTTTGTATAGTAGGTCTACTGCATTGGTGTTTGAGCGTTTATTTTTGCGAGATTTACATTCTCATAGATGTTCTTCTAATGGAAAAATCAAACAAACATTTATTTCATGGATCTAGTGTCTCATCGCAACATGCATTTCAAATGGTGTAGTAGGGGGAATTGGGAAAATGATTGCATTACTCTGAAGGAGAAGCAAACACGCGTAAGTTGAACTTTTTTAGTTTCGAAAGGAATGGGATCATAGCAAAGCCACTATTGAGAAATGTAACTTGCCAGCACAGTCTTCGACTGATCGTCGAGACGTTCCTGGGCGAATTGCGAAATACGGCCATTCTGCTTCTTATCGGCATCCTTCAGGTATGAGCCCACCCAAGCCTTGAGGTCTGCACCAGTCTCGGGCCACGGGTCCTTCTGCTGAGCACGGATGGTGTTCAGAGGAGTGAACCCAACACCGAAGGACATGTCTTCGATGTCTGCATCGTTAATGAGATCATCTCTGCTTGTGGGCAGCGGCGGAAGCTCGAGGAGCTTGAGCAAGGCGGTGCAGGTGAAGCCCCATCCCTTCTGGCTGTACCGAGTGGCAAAAGCCTCTGAGTTGGCAACGGTCTTGGTGAAGGAGACGATAGCCGTCTTGCGATCCAAAGGCCGGGCAAGCTTCTGAGTTTCAGGCAGGATGACGTTGACATAGATGGGGGTGAATAGTCTAAGCACGTATTAGCATTTGGACGGTTTACACAGAGTGGGGATACATACCCCTCTTGCACCTTGTCGGTGACCTGGATGACAAAGTCTGCGCTGTAGCCCTTGTTGTCCTGTGCCGAGATGAAGTGGAAGAAGCGAATAAAGCGCATAGTCAAGTTCTCTGTCTTGGAGTTCTGCAGACGTTGAAGAATGATCTGCATGATCATGACAAAGTAGTTCTCAAGGGCAGTTCTAGGGAGAGTCAGATAATCGGCAATTGGGCGCTTGGAAGATGTGACACGTACGGTGGGAAGTTAGCAACAACTGTCTCCAAGAGATCAAAGCCAAAGCTCTCATTGGCCTTGGTAGAAACTAGCTTTTGGAAGATACCAAGGATGGGCTCGATCTGTTTGTGTTCAATGATGAACTGTGAACCACGCGGGATGACCGAGGAAAGCAGCCGGACCAAGGCAGGAATATTTCCCTTTGAGTCCCACATGACGGGCATCAGGATAGGGCCAATAAGTTCCTGGTAGTAGGTGGGAAGGGTGCCGGATGGGTTGGCCTCGAGCAAGGCCGCGAAGAGCTGGAAAACGTAGGGCATAAATTCTGAAATTTGTTAGTAAGGGTTCGTTCTGACAAAGATATCGACTGGTTTAACTCACCCTGCACATCATTCTGGAGGATAGCTGCGAAGGGCGCATAAAGAGCCTGCTCGAGCTTGTCGGGATTGGCAGGAGCAGCAAATCTATCATCATGTTAGCGTTTAGCACTTAGAAACGAAAAATGTTTAGGAGCATACCGGATGAAGGCGCCCATAGCTTCGAAGTGGAAGTAGTAGAATCGG
This sequence comes from Penicillium sp. CF05, assembly GCA_002916455.1. Classification (NCBI taxonomy): domain Eukaryota; kingdom Fungi; phylum Ascomycota; class Eurotiomycetes; order Eurotiales; family Aspergillaceae; genus Penicillium; species Penicillium sp. CF05. Next base: position 35,447 of record PKQL01000035.1, read on the forward strand.
GGGTTACTTGGGTTCGCGCTGATGATATTGGTAATATTAATGAAGCGCTGGAGGACGAGATCTGTGAAAGGCACCACGCCCTCCTTGATAACAACCAAAACCCGCATCACGCAACGCATCAAGAATTCATTCTCCTGCACCTTCTCAGGGGCCGGATTACTCTGGATCAGGTGGAAAATGTGCTCAAGAAGATCCTTGGCAAGCGGTGTAATTTCAGTGGGTGGAATGACTGCCTGTCCTTGGCTGTCGGTGAGGAAAAGTACTCGCTCCAAGGCAATGGCAGCGTAGGTGTAGACGACGAAGTTCGACGACGCCAAATGCTTCACCAGCACAGGGAGAACCTGCAGCCACTGTTCCTTGGTAATGATGCTGCGGAAAGTGTACAGATACTTGATAGCGTCGACCTTCAGGATAGGGTGAACGCCACCCTCGTTGATAAGATCCGCGGCGAGGTTTTGCTGGAAGTAATCCGTGATGCTGACCAACTGGTTAGTAGCAGTCACACCGTGCGAGGCAGTCGCAGTGCCCTTGGCCGCGATAGCGGAGTAAAGGTACGTCGCTGTGTCCTTGGCCTTCCAGTTGGATGAATCCTTGGCATACTCAGCCAGATAGTGTTGGGTATACTTGAGGACGACCTGGGTCACCGGCTCTTCGAATTTTTCTGCCAGCTTGCGGAGGAAATCAGTGGCAGCTCGGCGTCTGGTCTCGCTATCAGACCCTTCCAAGTCCCGTCGAATGAACTCAATCGGCTCATCCTCGAAGAGTTCTTCATCGGACTCGCGCAGGCTAACGTTCGGCAGAATGACCTTTTCAACAATCTGGCCCAGGGTTTCCTCGGCTTGGAAAGCAGCGGCATGCTCGGGCATGCCTGCGACAGATGTCAAGAAGTGCAGTGCTCGGCTGACCAAAATATCATACTTGGTCTCCTGACCGATGGTTGTCAGGAAGTTCCATGAGCTCCCAATGAACTGTCCAACGTGAGGCTGGAACACATCCATGTACTTCTGTACGTAGAGAGTCAAGGCCTCAAAGATACCAGCGCGAACATATTCTAACAGACCAGCCTCCGTCTCATCATCGGTGTGGAGTAGTTGATTATCGTAGGTCAAGTATTTGAGGAAGATGGTTGCGATTCCGGAGATGTTGTCTTCGAACATAGGAGGGAGATCGTGGGAGGAAAGGTCGTAAAACAGCTTGACCATCAGGTTGAGCTGAGTGAACCCTTGTGTTAGGTTCTCTTTGTTGGTCTTGTTTTGCTCAAGGTAGTTGTCCAGAGCCTGGGATGTGTTAACATTTGGCCCACCGAAGTAAAACTGGGTAGAACATTGAACATACCTCAAATAGGGCCAGGAACGGAGTGCCGAACTTGCCAAGAACGTGGTTGATCTCAGTGTAGAGCGCGTCGGACTGGAACAAAGGTCTCCATCTCTTGAAAATGGAGTGTGCAACTTGCAGCACACCAATGTTGACAGTGGGGTTGCCCGGTGACAGCTTCGAGACGAGGTCCTAGAGAAAAAACAAATTGTCAGAAATAGCATTACAATGCTTTGTTGAGTCCCAACTTACATCAACCAGAGTATCCCATCGCTCCCAGAAGTCACTGTCGGCAATCACACTAACGGCCTCACCCAACTGGCTCTGAATTCCCGGTGGAACCGAGATCATCAAGGAGATCAGCTCGCGCTTGAGAGTCGTAACTTCATCCAGCTGCAGCTTGTAATTTCCATCTTCATCCGTCCAGTTGCGCTTAATAAAGTTCTTAAAGCATAGAGCGCTAGCAAGACGTGTGTTGTAGGGTGTGGTCTCCGATGCAGTGATGTGAAGAAGCTGTAGCGAGAAACCGGGCTTCTGTTCTTCCTGACGAAGAGTAATCTCGGCTGAAAGGAAAAAAGAATCGCACCAGTCAACACTGTTTCAAGTACCCGGAGGTCAACTCTTATAACTTACCTGCCTTGTTTTGTCTGGGGTCCAAGCTTGCCTCTAACAGAGCTCCAAGACCCTCCGCCATCTTGTTACGTGGGGTATGAACACAAGTGAGAGAGGACAGATGAGGAAAGGAAAAGAGAAAAAGATAGATGTGAACAGGTGGGAATTAAGTATTCAGAAGATTCAAAGGTGAGCAGAAGTGTTGATTAACACAGAAGGAAAAAGATAAAAGATCCAAAGCTCAAAGATAATAAATGCGAGCGCTCAATAAATTGTAACAGCCCACATAAACACTGAAAGTACGCTAGCCCCAGTATGGTTAGAACGTCACATGCTTGAGCCTCTCCATGCCTCAGGCATCAAGCTTGATATTCTGCGCAGGTGACTCTGCGCTCTGTATGGAGTATTAAAATCGGGAGATGTACAATTGGAGCGTGGTATTAAGTGGTAGATATTTTTATTTAATTCTCTATATTCATAATGCTTTTTCGTGAAAATTACAAACTCCTATGGAACCATCATTTGGAACCAATAATGCTTAGACAACAATGTTGCTGACCCCGTTAGCCAAATCCATCTCCTTCGCCTGAGACAAAGCCTTGACCTGGTCAAAACAGCCGGCCGCGGCGGAAAGGAATCCGAGGAATGGCTTGCTGGGTGCCAACACACGAGAAATATACTCTGGGTGGAACTGAACGCCCACGAACCAGGGGTGGTCCTTCAGCTCGACAATTTCCATGCGCTCGCCCCGGTCATCCTTGCCAATGAAGTGGAGACCGGCAGCCTGGAGCTGATCGATATACTCGGGGTTAACTTCATAGCGGTGGCGGTGGCGCTCATCGACAGAAGTGCGGTCCAATCCGTAGAGAGAACGGAGCTTAGACCATTCGGAATCCTCCTGGAAGAGGGTAGGACGGGAACCAAGACGCATGGTACCGCCGAGGTTCACCTGGTCGATCTCGGGCATGTACACCACGATCGGATGGCTAGTACGCTCATCAAGTTCAACCGAGTTGGCACCCTTGAGCCCACAGACGTTACGAGCGTATTCAATCACGGCAATCTGCATACCCAGGCAGATACCAAGGTAAGGCTTGTTCTTGGTACGGGCGTGGTGGGCAGCGCGCATCATACCATTGGTGCCTCTGGTACCGAAGCCGCCTGGGACCAAGATTCCATGGGCAGTGTGGATATCATACCAGGCCTTGTGGTATTCCTTGGAGTTAGTCTCCTCCCATTCGGTTTCAAGATGCGAGGCATCAACCCAAATGATGTTGAGCTTTCGGCGGGAAGCCATAGCCGCGTGCTCCAGGGACTTGATGACGGACAAGTAAGAGTCGTGGAGAGTGACATACTTGCCAACGAGAGCAATGTTGACAGTTTCGAAAGTGTGTTCCTGCGCAGTCGTAAGGGTCTTCCACTGTTTCCAAGTGGACTGGCCCTTGAGAAGCTGAGTCTGAGAGATGTCGACCTTCTTGATGCTAAGAAGGTCACCCAGAACACCAAGGAAGCCTTGCTCCTCGAGAAGCAGGGGGACGTGGTAGGTAGAACTGACGTTGTGCACGCCGATCACCTGCTCTGGCTCAACCTGGCAGAACATGGCGATCTTGTCGGTGGTTGCCTTGTCCAGGGGTCTCTCACAACGGCATGCAATAAGATCCGGGCTCAAACCAGCTGAGCGAGCATCCCGAATAGCCTGCTGGGTAGGCTTGGTCTTCAATTCATCGTGGATGACGGGAACCAGGGAAACGTGCTAGAAGAGAGTTAGAGTCGGAGTTGAATGGTCTATCAGTTATTAAACATACGATCTGGACGAAATTGTCCTTGCCAGCCCGACGACGCAGCTGACGCAGTGCCTCAACGAAAGGAGCGCTCTCAATGTCACCAAGTGTGCCACCAAGCTCGATAACACAAACATCCGGCTCCTCGTTGGTGTCATCAGCGGGGGTTCTAGCCACACGCTCGATCCATTCCTGAATAGCATCTGTCAAGTGCGGTACAATCTGCACCGTGCGTCCAAGATAATCGCCGCGGCGCTCCTTCTCGATCACATGCTTGTAGACCTTTCCGGTTGTGATGTTGTTATCCCTTCCAAGGGTAACTCCAAGGTAGCTAGATCACAGGAAATCAATTAGTCCCGGGTTGTTTGACTCATGCACAGAAGAACCTACCGCTCATAGTTTCCGAGATCAAGATCCGCTTCGCCACCGTCGTTCAACACGAACACCTCTCCGTGCCTAAGAAATTTATATCAGGGACAGCGTTTAGAAATGGAAATTGAGAGTAACCACGTACTCGGTAGGGGCCATGGTTCCCGCATCGACGTTCATATAGGGATCGATCTTGATCGAGGTGACTCGGGCACCCTGAGTCTTCAGCAGCAATCCGGTACTCGAGGCTGGAGAAAGTTAGACCGAGCGGCTTTTTTTTTCTAGTTCGATTTATAGAGAGGTGTACCAATTACGCCCTTCCCGATGCCACTGATGACACCTGTTATACATGAGTCAGTTACTGCTTGTCCCTAACAGATCGATTCAGAATAAATACCTCCAGAAACCACGACGTACTTCATCCTGGCGATGGTGGGGATGAAAGACCCGACTGAGACAAGATATGTGAGATTTGATATTGAGTTTTAAAAAAAGAATGACCAATATAACCAAAGACCCTCGAAAATGAAAAGAAATGTAGGGTGCCGTTCCTGGCTTCTGCCAAGGGGGAAGAAAGAATCAAATAATTTTTGAAGCTGTAAAAAAACCGCCTTTCCGTGGTCACCGCCCCCCCACTTTGATTGACTTTTCTGCCTTCCCGATAACTGTGAGTCATGTGATTCAAACGAATCAAAAGGGTCTCTAATAGCATGTACTCTGTAGAAGGACATCCCTCACAAATGCACATGTAAAGACTTCATGGCTACCTGTATATATTGCCTCAAAATATTTCACGCTCAGCATTAGCAAAAGTACACGTACGGAGTAACAAGTCTGAACCTAGCCTCACCCTCACCGCCCTTTCTGCCACACATGCCAGGCGGTGTGTTACAATCAGTACCAAGTACATCAGGTGATTGGGCTGGAATATCTTCATCTCCGATGCATGATTGATAACCCCCCTCAATCCACATCACATCACTTGCTTGTCGTGTCATCGATCTGGCGGGGTACTGGTTCTATTGATATTTCATCATCTGACCTCGTTATCCCGGTCCAATTCCCTGTCCGCTGCCGATCAGGCTCGTTTGGCGCGCCAATATTGATCACCAAATACCCGTTGTCCCAGCTTGCTAGACATCATTTGAGTCCCTGCATGTGCATTTTCTGGTCATAGGAACTTCCTATGTAGTTAGTAGCTCTTATTTGCCAACTTCTAAAGGGTAAAAATTCCCTATCAGCCCTTCGATGTTGTCTGTCGTGGATGATGCAATGCCTGGACTAACTTGGCTGTCAAATAGTTCACAAACCACTTCCGCCTGACTCTCTCCCTCGGCCACTGGGCGGATGTCTTCCGATGATGTTCCACAGTTCTCCCAGCACAAACCCTCGTCAACTAGCTTCGCAGATGTCTTCAAAACTCTAGGTGTTGGTCGACCCAAATCGCATTCCCCGGTCTCATTACAGGAAAGCAGCAGCGACTCGCTATCTCACACGGATAGTCGCGGAACGAATCGGCGTGCGCACGGATACGAATCAATGCATCGTGGCAGTGTCGTGTCGAGTTCCTCGGACACTCCCAGTGGCCTGGATTTCGAGACGTCACTCCACAATCTGTCCCAAAGGCAAAATCTAGCACATGCGATCGAGGAGGCAGACGGCTTATCAAAAGGTCTCTCATGGTTCAGCTCCGACCAGTCCGTGGTGCTATGGGAGGCTGCCGAGTACCTTTTGCATCATGAAAGCTCGCCGGATGCTCAGCAAAGTGGTGCCAGATTATTAGAAGCGATTGCAACCCGACAAGATTTGTCTCCGTCAGCTAGGCGGCTGGTCTTTGAATCGATAGCTTCTCCAACTGAGCCGGAGGTGATTGCTGCGCGCGTACAGTCGTTGATCTCCCTATCAGATCATGGTAGGAAATTGGATTTCGCGAGTTCCTCAATTCTCCATATCATCTCCTCGTGGATTGTTCCGTTTTATGAGACAATCGCATCTGCGCGAGCGAAGGCGAAAAAGGGAAAAATGGTTAAACCACATGGACCTAGTCACGATGAAGCTGTGTTTGCAGATCTCTTCCAATTCGTGGTCGACCTGATCACTTTGCAGCGAAAACAGCCAACCCAGGAGGAAATCGAAACTCTCCTCACGGAAATATTCACAATATGCAGGAGAACCAGTGTCGCGGCTGATATAAAGAACTCTTTGGCCGTGTTTGACGCTGTCATTATGTATGCAGATGTGCCTGACATAAGCTTCCCAACTCTCCTGGAAGTCCTTTGCAGCATCCATGCATCAGTCAAACCCCTCTCTGGGCCCACATCGCGAGCAGTGCGCAGTCTAGCCAAATCGCGAAGACAGGCAGAGATGGTAAACACACTCCATGACTTCCTGAGAAATTCGTGCGCCGTCGAACAAAGTCGAAACCTGAATGTTCTCCGTGGCACAATTTATGTGTTCTCGGATTTTGTTCGTGCTTATGGCCAAGATGGCATGCCCCAGCTTCCCTTTGATCAGCTGATGGAATCATTGCAAGTCATTGCCCAAAAGGATGACAGCAGAGTGGATGCCGACATGTTGGATCTGTGTCTAAACATTCTGGAAGGAGACTATGTTCGAGTCGCATTGGAACGGGATTGGACGGCATTTGTCAATCTTCTCATACTCTGTTCTCGCCGGCTCGTGGACGAGTCAGCGCCATCCCCCACGTCTACAACCAACCCTCAGGGCAAACCTACGTACGATGAGACCAAATCCTACATTCTGGCAAATCTCATCCGTATTGCTTCTGCTCTTGAATCTCCGTGGGAACAACTCAACGGGGAGCAAAAACAACATGCGGTCCGGTTCCTCATGAAGATACACCAGCACGTTGAACCTCCACAGGCTGAGCTCATCATCCATTCGATGAGAGAAGACAAAATTTGCCATCCTTCCAACAATTCAAACTGGGCTCAGCATTGCCGTGAGCTGGTTGAGTGCTTTGTCCAACCACGAAAACAAAGCTCGGACATCCGCATCCTAGCTTTGGACACGTTGAAAGAAGCTCTTTCCGGCCATGAGGATTTGCTTTTCTCCCACAAGCACGGTCTTCTTGGTCTCCTATTGAAGGATTTCTCGGCAGAACATGATCTTCTCTTTTTGGAGTCCCTGGTATCTTTGTTAACCGGCCCGGCTATAAAATACAGTGACGATGATATGTTCAAGTTGCTGATAAGCACTATTGGAGCGCCGATGCAGGCGGAACTCCATCGCGACGAACCGCGCGAGCATCCTCCGAGCCATGGAACTCAACGCCGTACATCCACCACTAGTGTCTTGGAGTTAAGCTTGACAAACGTCTGTGCTGTGGGCCTTGTGAAGATGATGCTGCGTGCCTTGAACCTCTCCTCAACCAAAGCTGTGATGATTTTCGAGGCACTTCTAGACATTGCTCAATCTCCAAGTCGACCAGTAGACTCACGTTTGACCGTCTTAAAACTACTTTTCCGACTGCGATGTGACTCGGCTGGGTCGGTCACAGTCATATCAACATCGGAGAGTGACTTCTTGATGAACGTATTAGGTCGCAATCTCGACGGTGGCTCTAAATTACAGGCCCCCAGCGATAGCCCCACCCGCGAGATTCCTCAGCAAGATAACTCACCGGTCTCACCAACCGGAAAGCTTCCAACGAAAGAGTCTGCGTCAACCCCAATGTCGAAGTCGGCTCAGGGACGTGGCTCGATCTCTGCCCGTGGATCAAAGCTGACGGCCCCAGTGTGGACATATGCTCTGCCACAAGTGCTTCCGGAGCAACCATCTGGAGAATCTAGTCCTGTCGTATTTGCTTATACCCACCCGGAGGAATCTAAACCCGCTGAATCAGAAACGACAATAACAAGAACCACAGGGCTGTTGAAGGTCAAGATGTGGCTCGAAGTTGTGATCACCTTGTTGCAACGAGAAGTCGACTGGGATGTTTACAGCTACATTCTTACTCATATAGGACCTCAGCTTGGTAACAAAGACTTTTTCAGAGATGCTATCCCTCAGATCACACTCCTTCGCAGCATTCTGTGTGATCAGGTCAAGAATGGAACCTTCCACGAGCCTCCTGAGACGACTGGACTGAAGAAGAGCGACGTGGCTGCCTGCATCTTCGATGCGCTTTGCATGCTTGTCAGCTATCATGAACACTTTGCCAAGAGTGAAGAGGATGATCTTGTCCGAGCGTTCATGCAGGGTATCATCGGATCATGGGGCGGCACATCCCGTGGGTGCATTCAAGCACTGTCACTATGTTGCTATGAAATCCCAATGTCAGTCACGAAATCATTGAACAGCATTCTTGATAGGATGTCAAAGGTGATCACCATGTCAAACATTGCTGTCCATATTTTGGAGCTCCTGGCCCTGCTTGCACGATTGCCCGCTGTCTACGTCAACTTGCGTGAGGAGGAGATCCGCACTGTATTCGGCATCTGCATTCGGTTTTTGCAGACCTCTCGAGAGCATCGGTACAAAGCCTCCGAATTGGCTGCAAGGGCCTCTCTGTCAGCTCAACCTACTCAGTCTAGACTCAGTGCCGGCGCAAAGGAAATTGCCGCCCACGCAGCCGAAGCTGTCGAGACCTCCCAAGACGGGATGTCAAAGTATATCTCGAATCTCACCTACCATGTCATGGTTTTCTGGTTCTTGTCTCTGAAACTCCAGGATCGACCCAAGCATGTGAATTGGATCACCAGCAGACTCATATATCACGACGAACATGGAAAAGAGGTGGTAGAAGAACAAAGCCAAGTATTCATTGATTTGATGCAGCGAGTCGCTTATTCAGATCTCGGAGAGACCATCCCTTTCGAAACTTTCCCCCCTTCCCCTGAGGACGGCCCAGTTGCAAAGAAGTCATGGATTGTCGGAATGAGTATCGTCACCGTTGAGAGCGCCGGATTATCTGGATTGTCTCAGATCACGAAGCGCCAGGCATCAGGTACCACATACTCTGTCTATCAACAGCGGACGGCCCCAGTTCTACCGCATCAAGTTCCTCCAACTCCAGATGCGCATTTGCATTCTGACTCCATGCGCACGGCAGTCCTTCCGAGTCATATCATGCTTCAATTGACTGCCACCGCCTTTCCTACACCTACGGTCATGCAACCCATCCCGGTTCCGGAAGACGATATCACTCGACGTGCGATTAGTAACTTTGATCGCACCGACATTGTGGATGGTCACCGAATTGGCGTTGTTTATATTGACGATGGCCAGACAAAGGAGGCGGATATTTTGGCCAACACTGGTGGTTCTGCGGATTACGAAAATCTGCTGTCAGGATTGGGAATTAAAGTGTCCCTTCGGAACCCCCAATTCAATCCGCAAGGATTGTATGCCGATACAGATGGCGAATACACCTACGCTTGGCGGGATCGTGTGACTGAAATTGTGTATCATGTTGCAACGATGATGCCTACGGACTTTGACCGTGACCCGGCCTGCGTCAACAAGAAACGAAACCTTGGCAATAACCACGTCACCATCGTGTTCAATCGATCCAACCTGCCCTTCAACTTTGATACAATTCCGTCCGAGTTCAACTCTATCAATATTGTCATCACGCCATCATCTCGGATTGCCTACGACGAAAGTGGCAATGCCAGTGGTGAGACAGATCCGCAGAAGCTCTACTACAGCGTGCAGGTCATGAGCAAGCCGGGCTTCCCAGACGTCTCACCTGCTGCGACACCAAAGGTCATCTCCGGCAAGAACTTGGCACCCTTTGTTCGCATTCTTGCCCTCAATGCGTCCGTCTTCTCGCTTGTCTGGAGCAACAAGGGTGGCGAACATACCTCATCCTGGACCACCCGTCTGCGAGAAATCAAGAAAGTCCGCGAGAGGGCTCTCAAAGCCCAAAGCGAAGGCTCTGAGGCCGCCGAAGGGACTTATCCAGGTCTGCGGCGGAATACCAAACCCAATATCTTCTCGGAGGAATTACCCTCTCGTGCACCTCAAGTACAGACCGATTTCGCTGCGGAATGGAATGCAGCGGCAGACACGAACATTCTCCAGAATTTGGATTTCTCACGCTGGGCTCGCTGATCCGTTTTACTTGCTGACAGTCTTCACAATGACAGTCCTGGGCGAGATGACCTCTATCTCTATCCTCCTCTCTTTTTACTGCCCATATCTACAGGACACCCTCTCCTCTCACTCCCTTCCATCCATTCTCTCCTTATCTTACACTACCTTTCCCTCTAACGAGAAACAACCCAATCCTTTCCCCTCTCGATGACCAATGACCCCCTGAAACGACTTCATGTACATCATCTTGTGTTTTTCTTCGTGATGCAAGACAATTGTCGCATTTGTGAATACCCCTCCAAAAGTTTTTCTTTTCAATGTTTCTTGCCTGTCAGCGCTGTCGCGATTAGGATTAGGGTTTTACTTGGTGAATAAATCAGTGTTTTATACTGGACTTGACCTGATGCCTTTTTTACCGGTCTTAACCCAGGCCTTGTTTCAGCCCAGCAGTGCTCCCCTCAAACTCGCCACAGCCTACTAGCACATGTTCTACCTCAGCTGACTGTGGAAACAAACCGTGTTTCTATATGCTAGCGGTATGATATGAAGGAAAGTGGCGCCGCGTTGTCTGTAATCAATCCCGTTGGTTCTGTCCACTGTAAAGGTACCTTTCTCCCGGTGCAGGCTTATTTGCACTTTCCATACGTCTGGTCAGGCAGTTGCTGTCGTAGAATAGAATTAATATCTTCTGGCTTTCGCCAAGTATTAGACTCAGGACCATACCACGCAGAGCTTAGATTCACAGTTACCCAAGCTTCCATCCTGCTTGCATTTTCCTCCGGAGGGAATCTATTATTGAATTAGAGTTGAATGGGGTATGGTAGGTATGAAAGGATTGATACCGAGGTAGCCATAGAAAGGCCAACAAAGGCTAGAGCAGTGAGGATGGTGAAACGCATGATGGTAGATGTTTTGGAGGTTGAATGAGGATTGCTGCTCGAAAAGACTTGTCTGTCGCGATATATCAGTTCAACAGAAGGGCCTACTTATACCTATTGCTTGGGGAGTATCTATACCCGAGATCTGCTGATCTGTTGCTTTGTCTGGTATAGAATATGCTTAGACCGATTAATTATAGACGGCACATTTGGAATTTATGGGGCTGCAGAAACCTGATGTCAATCAGGAACAGGGTTTGAACAAGTAAATCTTGCTCTTTATCTTTAACCAACATTTTCTCTGCTGTGAAAACAATAGTTTATAGTAGACAAGTGGTTCCTTTTGTGAAATTATTAGTGGAATTGCGGACTTTCCAATGTTCTATTAATATTCACTGTATACTACACATTATGAACAGGCTATAACACAATCCTGGTATAGCACAACCGTACAAAATGTACTTAATATGAACGTCTCCTTACAGTTTCTCCATAAGCCGACACACCCCCGTGGCTAATAATAGGCCACTATATCCGATCGGGCCACGGAGTTCGGGATGTAGGGCTGTATAAATACCCGCGCCAAGACGGACACGCGGTAATCAAGCGAAACTTGGAACTGTCAGGGGCTTAGCACAGTTCTAAATGTATAAAACCTATAAAAATAGGAACAAAATAGTCTAATCCAGAAATGAAGAACACATCGGATCATACTTGTCCAACCAGAACAAGCCTTCAACAGCAGAGCCCTCTTGGAGCCCTATAAAGAAGCAAAGTGGGACCACAAGCTTCTTTATGGAGTATCAAGCTCGATAGCGATCTATAGGAATATAGGAATCGTTAGAGGTTTGGGCTTCAATATATATTTCTTGACTTAAATCTACAGGATGGCACGTTTTTCTTCATCTCCCATACTCGCTCAATGTCCTATGTCTCTCGCTCGCCAGGATGTCACCAGGGCCTATACTTAAGAACCATTCTAAACCTCTTTCAGTGGTATGTCCTTATAATAATTGTTACTATGTGAATAATGCTAACGGCTTCAAACCCTACTCTAGTGTGATTCGTGCGTCTCTCGAAAGGTGTGACTGAGCTTCATTATAAGATCTCATGGGGAGTTGCCCTAACCAAACATAGGTCCGATGTGACAGAGGCAACCCATGTGGTAACTGCCAGGATAACAATACCATATGCTCTCGCCTACGAGTCATCAAGCGAGCAAGAAACACTACACAGCTAGCGGTGATAGAAAACAGAGGTCAAATACGTCCAAAGTCGCCCCAAGCCCCAACTCAAGATCCGCAAAATTCATTATTGGGGCCACACGATTATTCTGCAGCGATATCCAACAGCTACTCCAGGCTTGACTATCACCAGTCTTACGGGCCATCTCCGGGTTACGATACGCCTCTCTCACTTCATGATGTTCATGCCACCATTCAATATCACCTAGATCATCTGGAATGGCTCACCATCGATCGCCGCCAGATCTTGGAATCGGGGTTGAGTCTGGCTTCTCAACTCTCAGAGGGTCTTGAGGACCCTGCGCACGTTGCTAGTGACATCACTGTCGAAGAACAAATAAGAATGCCTTCTTTTGAATTATTAACCTGGATGTTGAAAGGTACCTCTCTTATTACTTGGTGTTCAACTGATGAAATTGCTCATTCTGATATCTTTCAATAGACATCAAGGAGGCTAGCCTTGGCCCACTTGTTAGGGACTACTTCAGACACATATCCGAAGCAACATTAAAGCAAATGGGACTCACTTTGCTTCATAGGACTGGATCACCTCACGACTTGCTTATCAGCACTGTTTGCGTCAATGCCGTGGCCTCCAGGTTTCTGACTGCCATCACCAGCACCGGAATTGACGGTCAACTGATCCATGAAATGACACATGGTGTAATACAATTCCAGGCCGCAGCAAAAGTAGCTCTTCGGAGCATTTCTCTCCTAACGAGTCCTTCACTCGGACTCTTACAGGCGCTTCTTTCTGGTGTGAGTATTTCTAATCCTGGAAAGAATGTATCAGGTCTAATTGAAATCAGATATCTATCAAGGATCTGGGGACATCACTATATGCTGGGAACTTACCAAAGCTGCGTCCAAGGTGTGTGTCAGTCTGGGCCTTGACACTACCATAAAGACAGGAGGCACTGTGAGTGAAGAGGAGTATTACTGTGTCGCTTGGTGCTATATCCTGGATAAGGATTTTGCTTTCAAGATGGGAAAATTCGAGACTTTACTTGATATTGAAATTGGACACTTCACTTCCGACCAATCCAGCCATCAGCACTCCACGTCAGACCTCTTTCAAATTTATATGAGTCTCGCTGGAATACAGGCTGATGTTCTGCCGTACCTTACGTGGCGCTCCTCGATGCTGACAGGTGGTTTATCATCTTCACATGGAATCGGGAAACATTGGTTGGTGAATATGCAACAGATTCAAGAGAGAATCGAGCGAGCGAGGAAACCACCTGGACCCATTTCTACGTGCATCACTGACTTACTATTTAGATCTCGGGCCCGTATCCGGCATGGAAAGGGCTAGATGCTCAATCAGAAATATCAGCTCTTCAATTCGCATATCATTCGATCATGACCACCATCTTCCATATCACCGGAGGTGCAGTAAACAATTCCGTTGATATACAGCAGCAGTATCTGTTAGAAGCCCACCATGGCATATCTTCACTGGTGTCAATATGTATATCTGCCGAAAGACAAAGCACGGCAGCCTTGTTGCACTGGTAAGCTATGTTATGCACATGAAGATTGGAATGAACTCTGACTAGATCTCCAGGGCACTGCTCGTCTACCCTATCACCGCATACTTCGTGCTATTTTGCAATGTCGTCGCAACATCAGATACTGATGACTTCAAACTGATGACAACGATTGCCGATTGCTTGACAAGTATTGAAACAGCAAGTCGTCCAATTATCCAAGTGCGAACGATCTTCCGCCACTTTCTATCTCTCGCTGCGAAAGTTTTTGACGATGAGTCCAATGCAATGGTGGTAACTCGAGATCATCAAGTACAGCCCGTACAGTCTCACTCGTGTACATTACCACATTGGATGCCTGACAGCTCCTTTCTATCTTCGACGCCTGACGCCATTCCTGCTTTTGCCCCGTCCCTGCCGGCTGGAATGGAGGATTTCTCTGGGATTCTGTCCATTTTCCCGGAGAATGAGATGTTTACACCCTTTAGCGATCATTTTCCTGAGTTGGGGAATGATCCTAGAATCTGATTCACTTCTATGCGGTCTCGGGTATCTGACGCATAGGTTTTGGAATGTAACGTATATTGTATCTGTCTAAGAGTTGATTTATTGGAATACAATGCTCGTTTTATGTTTCCCGTATAAAATCAATATAGGGCTGGTGTGAAATTCGAAATTCCCTTCCCCTTGTGGGTGCATAACTTGCTTACACTCACATGGCGAATTCCACGCAATAAACCCACACGGCCGAGCCAATTGGAGCCTATTAGTCTCCGGACATTGTTCATCTGAAATAATGCAGTCAGTATATTCGCCCGAGCTCATGAAATTGGGCGAAATACACAGCCACGTCTCACCGGGCAAGTATTTATCCCCGACTATAAATAACCGGCACGAAAGTACATGTCTCAGAGAATAGACACCTAGGTACATATGTAGTTATTATATTAAATCATTCTCAGTTCCAGTAGAAGCCTTATCACTGCTTCTAGCACAGTCACACCGTCTAGCTCCGGCTCGGTTTCTCCTCGTCCCAGTGCGCCCTCCGCTTCTCCAGTTTTCAGTGCGGCTTCAAACTTGACCGCTGGTGGCTTAGGTTTCATGTCTTTCCTTGCGATTGTTTCCGCGTTCCTTTTCCTGTAGATTATCTATACCGAAGTCGAAAGTCTTGGCTAAGCCATGCTTCATCAGTTATAGAATGGTTAGATATATTTTTAGCCTCTATATTTACTACCTTTAAATAGAATTTGCCACTTTAGTGAGACTTTATATGTAACCTAGGTATGTATGGTGTCAAGCTTGAATACTCCGTACATAGATGGATCCATCCAAATGTGGTAAGCTCGATCCTGCCAAGCAAAAGGTTGAAGATCGCTTGGCATTGTTCACAACCAGCCGAACGACATTAAAAAAAGGAAGACGTGCACGAGGTGTACGGTACGGAGGAAAGGGACTACGTGCATACAGACAGTATGAAAAGACTAGTGAGAGAAGGATAAGCCCTAAACCAAGGCTACTAACAACTTTGGAACCTTGGAAACATCCAATGAATCCATGGATGCATGTACCCCACCTTTTGCCCTGATATATCTCCCGAGGTCGGCCCGGGGTTTTCGGAATTATCGTAACCCCGCACCGGAAATATGAAGTCTGCTAGTTGTCCACGGGTATAGCCCTGGAGGATGACTGATGCTCCGACCTCGGGACTATTCAATGTTTATTGTGTGAGATCGGCATATACGTTGGGGCCTCTCATCTCCGGCCTTGAGTTCATATTCACCTGTCACCGTTTCAACTATCAACCCTTGTCTATTTCAAAATGGGTCTACTCCCGAATACCACCCTAGAAGCCCTCAAAAACCGAATTGATTCAGCTTGCAGCGACCTTGACGATGGAATCCCGGGCGTTGCTGTCGCAGTAGTTGGAAAGGATGGCAAGCTCATGTTTTCCCACGCAGGAGGACAGAGAGGACATGGAAGTCCCGAGCCAATGAGCGCCGACAATGTCTTTTGGATCGCATCATGCACGAAATTGATCACCGGAATTGCATGCATGCAGCTGGTGGAACAGGGGCGGGTTTCCTTGGATGACGCTAAGGAAATCGAGCAGATCTGCCCCGAGCTGAAGGACGTCAAAGTCTTGCAAGAAGATGGGAAATTGGTTGACAAGAAAAGAGGCATCACGTTGAGAATGCTATTGAGTCACACAGGTGAGTAACTGCGATAGGGGGTCATTCTATCTGAGAGTGCTTTCTGATATCACTCTATAGCTGGTTTTGGATATGCCTTCATAAATCACAAATTACGAGACTACGGACGGCCTGCTGGCTACGATGAATTTGCGGGACATCTTAGTGACTTCAATCAGCCATTGGTGAACCAGCCAGGAGAAGTCTGGGAGTATGGGGTAATGAATACATTGATCAATAGTGACAAGGATACAGCTACTAACCTAATGTGAACCATATAACAGATAGGCATCGATTGGGTCGGCATTGTGATTGAACGTGTTTCCGGAAGAACCCTGAACGAATATTTCCACCAATACATCTTTGAACCGCTGGGCCTTACTGAGATCTCGATGATCCCGACTCCAACGATGAAGGACAGACTAGCCTTTATGCACCAGCGTGACTCGGCCGGCCGAATCCATCCCCGGAACCATTTACTCCGACGATCGCTGATAGTGGACAGCGAGACCGACGTGGATTCATTATTCAACAGTGGTGGAGCAGGATGTTTCTCGACACCCCAAGATTACTGCCGTACGTTTTCATCTTTTCATGACATCACCCGCTTCAATGGCTAATGTCTCTGTCCAGAAATTCTAGCTGCACTGCTTAACGACGGGACTTCTCCAAACACCGGAAAGCAGCTACTGAATAAAGACACCGTGGAGGAAATGTTCAACGACCAAATCGGAAGTCTTCCACCCCTACGTGAAAAGTACATGGCCAACGCAGATCCCAGTCTGACGAACTCCGCCACGGGACTACACCCAACTGTTGCCGGGGATCGCCAAGGTTGGGGACTGACCTTCATGCTAAGCGGGGGCACTACGGGCCGTTCTCTGAGAACGGCACAGTGGTCTGGCCTGCCGAACCTTTTCTGGTGGTGTGATCGTGAAAATGGAGTGGCGGGAATGATATGCGCGCAAATTCTGCCATTTGGCGATGGCCAAGTGTTCCAACTGTACCAGGATGTCGAGGCGGGGGTTTATAAGGGTCTTGCGGGGTCAGCATAAGATTTGAGTACATACATGTACATTATCGCAACCTTCACCCATCTTCTCAACCAAATATTACTCGTCAATCATGCCCAGCTGTTTGGGGCCATATATATAAGCAATTTGCTAGCCCATATTAAAAATTATAGAGAGTAAACCTATCAGCTTGTTAGGGGAGGTTTTACTAGACATTTGGCTTTAGCGCAAAAGTGCGAGCCGCAGACTTCGACAAGGAAATGCCATTGTAGGTCTTGGTGACGTTATCTTTTGAACCGGTTCCTGTATGGGCTGTTGGAGTACTCTACATACTATAGTCTTGTGGATCTCTTCTGTGGATAGCCCGCGTTTTAGCGAGCGTCTTCCGGAGGTACGGATATAGTGAACCCCCATTTCTCCAAATGGAGTGAACCAAAAAAAAAAAGTTATCGTGATAATATGACAACTGAAGGCGGGGTAGGGCATTGCGGCGGAATTCCGCTACCTCTTGCCTCGGCGCTGCATCTATTAGATGGAGTAGTATTAATACCTTTCATAGAATAGCTGTAGACATGACTGCTTTCAATTTCTCTCAAAACAGAAAACATTCATCATGGGTTCTGTGACGGATGCTTATTTTGAGATACCTACCCATTGCAAAGCGGGTGTGGTTGTCAATGAAGGGTCAGACTTTCATATTGAGGTCCAGATGGTGTCTGTACCAGAACCAGGTAGGACTTAAGAGACGCCAAGAATCTGAAGAGGACGTTATCAAACTGACGCTATCTTCATATAGGACCCGAGGAAATCTTGATCCGACTGAATGTTACTGGCCTTTGCTCGTCCGACATTCATATGATGAAGGGAGACTTGGGTGTTCCGCCCATGTCAACATTTGGCGTGCGATCGCCCGGCCACGAAGGCGCCGGTGTAGTTGTCAAAGTTGGCCAGTGTGTGAAGACTTTCAAGGTAGGCGATAGGGCAGGGATCAAGCCGCTCCTTGATACTTGCGGCTCCTGCGAACTGTGTTTGAATGGGAAGGAGACATACTGTAGAGCGGCGGTGCACACGGGTTTGATGGCAGCGGGTGAGTCTAGTCAAGTTTTGTGCTAAGAAGTCCACTTGTCTAATATCTGACTAACTATGTTATATTAGGAACGTACCAACAATATGTGGTCTCTCCGGCGCGATACGCCTCGCCAATCCCGGATGGTGTGCCAGATGAAATCGCCGCTCCCATTATGTGCAGCGCTAGCACTATGTACCGGTCTCTTGTTGAGTCCAATCTTGAAGCTGGGGCTTGGGTAGTTTTCCCGGGTGGAGGTGGTGGAGTTGGTATCCAGGGAGTACAACTGGCAAAGGCGATGGGGATGCGACCTATCGTTGTAGATACGGGAGACTCGAAGCGAGATTTATCACTGGATATGGGCGCGGCAGCTTTTGTGGACTTTAAGGAAGTGGAAGATCCCGCTAAAGCCGTCATCGAGATTGCCGATGGGGTCGGGGTGCATGGTGTCTTTGTCACAGCACCTGCGGCGTATAAAACGGCGATCTCTTATGTTGGGGATCGGATTGGCGCCGTGGTTATGTGTATTGGATTACCCCCTGCAGGATCGATGGTTCTCGGCGCGGACCCATGTCAATACGTCTTCCAGAACATCAGCATCAAGGGGACGCTGGTGGGGAGCCGGAAGGATACTGCGGCCGCATTGGGCTTTGCTGGGGAAGGGTTGCTACGGCAGATTTGTAAAGTATACCCCATTTCCCGACTGCCTGAGGCTGTAGAGGAACTACGCAATGGCCAGGTAGCTGGGCGACTTGTAATAGATTTCAACCAGAAAGAGTGATGGATTCCCCGAGGGGTCAACGCAATTATGTTTCCTGTAAAGGAGGTCGCAAGTCAATTGATGTCTTAGTGGAAAATTCCAGTCTCAATTCATCTGGGAGGCTATTTCTCAAATAAAAGTGATTGGAGAGGTGTATGCTCAGTCCTCTTCGTGGAATTTTTGGATATTCAGAAATTGGAACAATGCACTGTTGAAATGTGATGCTTGGTGCAGCAATTCTTCCATCCTCTGCTCTTGACGTCTACCATCCTCCTCGATGCGATTGGTAGCAGACCTATAGAATATTTATTAAACAAAATCATCAGTTTAAGGTGATAGTTGGGGACATACCATATCAACGTACTCAAGAGAAGATTGATCGCATCGGTATGTGATTCAAGCTTCTGTCGGTATTGACTCAACGATTCCCCACTA
The DNA here is from genome assembly GCA_002916455.1 of Penicillium sp. CF05. Lineage (NCBI taxonomy): Eukaryota > Fungi > Ascomycota > Eurotiomycetes > Eurotiales > Aspergillaceae > Penicillium > Penicillium sp. CF05. The sequence goes on from PKQL01000035.1 coordinate 54,658, forward strand.
AGATCCCATATAAACCTCCGCCATTGGATTTTGACCTCATTGGTGAATTGTTGCGAGATTTTGAGACCTTTATAACTCTGCGTTGAAACAGGTTTCTTCACTGCTTCGCGGTATTTTGCTGTTGCTTTTTCGAGTTCTTCTAGGGTTTGGCGACATGAGCCGATCATGAACCCTAATTGCCCTTGAATCTCGCCAGTATCACCGTATGATCTCGACAACACCGTATTGGAAGTTCTTTGCAGGTGGCTCAGAGAACATTGCAAGACAAACAAAGTCTCTTCGAGTTCTTTGAGGCCACGCGGTGCATTCTTCCGACCAGATGTTGCAGCAGTGAAGAGACGGTAGGTAATCTGACTGCAAAGTATGATATCCCCGATTGACAGACCAAACGACATGTTCGCAAAATTGGCAGTAAAGCAGAGTGTAGTAAAGCAGTGTAGTAAATTTTCAACCGAAATCAAAGATCTAGGAGGAAATTCAAATGAGAAGTTCTTGAGTATAAAGTACATAGTAAGTACGTGTACATGTAGTTGGAAAAGATGGGTTGCCAAAATTTTCAGGTAGCAAGGCATTACATGTATGTTGTAGGCATCACCGGGTTTCCGTTACTAAAATAAGCCGTCTAATGTCAGCCCAAATGAACATGATTCCCGTTATGTATGTATTTCACAGCCTTGTGCTATGCATGTTAGCGTGGGGTGCTGTCAGCTTCGAGCCGTATATGTAAGACAAAATCTTCGGCTTGGACTTGTTCTATGGATTAATTGTAGAAGCTACATATGTTAACATCAATCCGCCTATGTCTACTTAATGTTAACGCAGATTTGTGGTTCTATGCTGATTATTGCTTTAACCGGGAGAAATGGTCTCTGTGTAAGAAAATGATAGCTCATTCTGTATAGACTCTTCGGTCAATTTGGACGGTGCCTTTTAAAAACGTCGCTACTGGGCTATTCTCATCCCGTTGCTTATATGTATACATACATAGTACCTACCCTAGAACTGGGATGGCGTGCGTGTTGCCGTTGGCTTGTTTTCTTTTGGGTGTTTTGGGCGTACTTTATGTGAAGCTTGTTTATTTAATAGACTGTGGTCATGATTAAATTTACCTAACAATCGACATATATAGTCGAAGCAAAAAAAGATAAGGAAGAGAAATGAGGGAAATGTGATACAGAGCACATGTACAAATGTGAGAGCGAGGCGATGCAGAGAAAGGGAAAGATGTGGGTTTTGTTGTGTACAAGGCTGTAGCCGTAGAAAAGAAGAGATGTAGTGATTGGACGACATCCGTGCGTTGCTGGATAAGTTTCTTTGCGGCGGAATGGCGCAATACAAATCCCAATATCAGGTTGGATATAGAAAATGTATGCTTTGTGCATCTTTGTTCCAGATCTCTCATCTCTCTGGTGGACATGAACTCTCTCGGTCCTCCAGCACGGCCGGGGGGAATCTTTCCATATCGCCGAGAAATCTGTTCTCGTACGATTGCCACCCCGTGACTCCTTTTCAAACCCTCAACAATCACCAACCAAAGATCTCAGCAACACTGAGAGTACTCCAGCGCACACCGCCGACGGCAAAGACCATCAAGACGACATCGACAACAGCCAGCACCACCGAGCCCATCATGAAGCGAGGACTGAAGATGCGGTAGAGCATGAGATGGCGGCGGAGATGGCCGGCCCACATAGTCGTGGCGAGATTAATAGTCGCCAAGTAAATGATATGGGTTCCAGCGGCCTGTACGACATCGGAGAGGATGCGTGTGGCGGGGTTTTTGTTCGGGTTGGAAGCGGGAACACGGTCGTGAGTCTGGAGGGGTCGTTTCCAGAGGACAGTGAGGGGGACGGCGATGGCAGCCAGGACCTGGGCGCCGAAGGTATTGAGGATAACGAGGAGTGGTGACCAGGGGTATTGGATTGTTGTGAGGGGAATGAAGGCGGTTTCCCACTGGATGCTGGAGAGGGTAGCCTGGTGGCCTGTTTTGAAGTAGTAGAAAGAACCGAGGACACCGAGGATGACGGGGCCGATGGAGGAGTTTGACATGGTCAGGCTGTTTGTGTCGAGGATTTCGAGGAGAGAGAGTATTTGCCAGAGGAGGAGGGCGATGGCCCCTTGGCCCATTGGCTTCTGCATGAGGATGATGGCGAGGGCGAAGTTGATGAGTAGGAAGCAGAAGTGGGTTCCGTAGATGTTGCCGAAGCCGAGGATTGTGACTTTTGTTCGTGGGCCTTGTTGCTGGCCGGCGACTATAGGGGCCGGTGGGCTGCTGGGGTCTTCGGTGGGTTTGCTCACGTTGATGCTGATACAGGGCTTGGAGTAGAGGTATGCTGCAGTGCCAGCTGCGAACGCGAGGGCGAGGACGAACTGGGCTAGGAAGACACGGACGAACTTGAGGGTTTCCTCGCTTACGGGTAGCCACTCGCCGTCGTCGGCGCCTTCGAGAATCCAGAATAGAGAGGTGACGAAGAGACCGAAGCGGAAGGCAAAGCCGATCCATAGCGATGCCGCACCTTCATACGACTTGGAGCCGGCGTAGAAGGACCGCACGACGCTGGGCAGGAAGAGTGTGACCAGGAAAGGAATGGCAAGCTGCCAGGGGGCGGAGGTGGAAGAAGTCGATGAAGCATAGTACGTGGAGCGGCAGAAGGGCATCTGTTCTTCACGGCAGAGGCGAGAGAAAGATGCGAGTCGGCCTAGGATCACGAACAGAACAGAGTGGTATACACCTAGGACGCGGTCCGTGGTCTGCTTCTGCCGCATGGAAGAGACACCTGCGCACACACCGAATGTAGTGAGGAAGAACAGAAGAATTTCGTCTTCCCAGATAGTGTAAGAGTTCGACGCAAATCCAACAGACTGAGAAACGGTGAAGAAAAACGCAAGCCATCCCCACATGCCGTTTGGAAGAGGCAGGGTCATGTTCGCAGGCTTCTTGATGATAGCCGGCGTGGCCCCGAGGATGCTTCCAGCGGCAGCTAGCAGCACGGCTCCATCCACCATAGACATCTCGGTCAAGTCGCTCAGGCCAAATGCAGAACCAGCCACGGCACCAATGCCAGCACCCACGCTTGCGAATTGAAGCAGATCAGACGTGAGTTGGGTCCGATCTGTCTTCAAGCCTCGGGCATAGATGATCAACAAGATAATACTAGCAAAGAGAATCACAACACCTTGAATCATGCTTGGCACATCGAACCGAGCCCACAATCCACGGCAGATATCGAGAGTGTGACGCTGGTACTTGCGGAAGAGCTCATTGCTAGCGCGAGCAGCGGTAGATTTAGATGAGAAGCCCTTGGAAGCAGACTTCCACTCCTCTTCTGCAGCATTCCAAAGCAAAGCCGACTCTTCATCATCACCAGCTCCTCTAGCAAGCGCATATTGGTGCTGGTATCGCTTGACTTGGGCTGCAGCCAACCGGTTGACAGTCGCCAGGTTCGCCCAGTTGTTCCCGCGTGCGCCAGCGAAAGCCTCTTCAATAGGTGAGCCTAGGTTGTTGAATGGGATGGGCATTCCAAGGAGCAGAGATAGCGTCGGAACGAGGTCGATCTGGGGCACGAATCTGTCGCGCGCGAATTGCGGCGGAAGAAGGGTATCTTTGCTTGTGCGTCCGAAGATGCCACGCTTGGAGTACATCCACAAAGCGGCCTCAACCTCGTCATCAGACTCGCCACCATGGTCGCCCTTGATGTCCATTCCGTGATCCCCCATGATGACCAGGAGAGTCTTATCATCGAGCGCAGCAATGATATCGCGAATAACACGATCCATTTCCTGAAGCTTTGATGCCATCGCAGCATGGTTAGGACCATATCGATGGCCTGCATGATCTACGCCGAGATAATGGCCAAAGATGACATCCCATTTCTCGCTGTTCTCCGGCTGGAGGAGCGGGAAGATATGCTCCGTGACGCCATTGTCGACGGTGTGCAAGTCCCAGACATTGAACGAGTCGTACGCGTGTGTGAGATTGGCATCAAAATATCCCGGGAACAGTGCCTGCCAGGTATCATCGCCGAGGTGAACCAGGTTCTTCCCGGCGCTATGCAACTGTGCTACAAGATTGTCCTCGTCGATGGCGGTTCCAGCGAAGTTGGAGCCTGCTTCCAGGAAAGTAGGCAGGGTTCCGGTGGTCAGGCCTTTCAGGCGGTTCAGAGTGGTTGTCGGGGGATCCGCTATGAATGGCAGAAGGAAGGCGTTGGCGGGGTTTTGCACTGCGGTCTCGTATAGGACAGGGATGTTGTTATGAAAGAGGTGAACTGTGTCACACTCTCCCTTCGGAGCGAATGGAACAGTGAAGTCATAGCGGAGTGCGTCGATTATAATGACAACGGCCTTGTCAAAGGTTTTCTCGTGCCAGCAGCCTTTCTGCTGTTGATTTCCCAGGGATGTAGTGTGTGATTGGGCCAAAATGTCTTCGAAAGGCAGTACGTCGCATGATGATTTGTTCTCGAGGACCATGCGCGTGAGGAGAAAGCCTTTTGTGAACAGATAAATACCGGCGACATGCAAGAGTCTATCATTTATCCAACGTCAGTTCGATTTTATTTTTCAGCGCGTCAAGCCTGCAGCGGGCCTTGGACCTCAAGCTCTGCTAGGCTTGGGAAGGAACCACTCACAATATCCACGCCAGAACACCCATCACGCCAAAATGCTTGGCCTTGAACTCATTCTCAAGCTCCAGCGCCTTCAGACCATCTTGCTTCCGTTTGGACTGCCCGCCAGACGATTGGTCGGAGCTGCGGGGGGTGGCAGCTAAAAGACCGCTTTTTGGGTCGCTGGGGTTTGGACTGGTCCCAATAGGCCCTGCAGGTGGTGTGGCTGCCATTTCCAAGGTGTATCATATAGTCTCAGGTCGAGGTCGGGGGTAGCTGGCGCGCCAGGTCGCAGATCTGGCTGCTGGAGGCCGAAGGGGCACCGAAGGGTCCGTGAGCGATGAACACAGTGTATTTATCAGAGGCAGGGAAGCCGAGAGCAAGCACAATTGAGCCGATTGAACCGGTTCAAGCGAGTTCCATCGAAGTCGGAGAAAAAGTATAGGCGGGGGACGGAGGAGATTGCGGAGGTCTGTACCCCTTTCTGTGCTCTGTTGAACGGCTTCCCTATGTATCAAGAAGCTATATCATGCACATCGTTCAAAGGAGCAATGTATACAAAGCGCAATTAGGGGGGAAAGCTGTTTAAGTAAAGAAATTCGAATTTCCCTGACTGTTGCGGAACCCACGGGTTGGGGAACTCGGTCGGCATCGGCGTTTCTCATTGGCCGGCAGGCTGCGGATACATAACTACATATAAAGTACTCCATACACCCACTGACACTACGCACACAGAGAAAGAAAAAGGAAAAAAGACTTCTGAGAAAAGGATAGATTCCAGATTTGCCTAAATACAGCGAAACATAGGAGGACTAAGTACATACATTATCCAGCTGCCGAGTACCGGGTAAAAAAGGCACATGAGAAGGTAAGTAAAATAGAGGGAGCCCCTAAAACATAAAAATGGGACCTCATAAAGGGGGAAGAAGAAGAGAAACTCGAAAGCAGGAGTACTGTCACATGTATATCGGACCCTAGGAACGTATCAGGGACGAAAGAGACATGAGGAACCAGGCTTAAGAAATCAAACGCCAGAAAACAGAGAAAAAAAATCGGCAAGCCCTCGCTATGAACGATCCAGCTTCGATGAATATTAGACTCCAAGCGGCGTGGAGTACCCATGAGTCTGCACAGAAACAGGGGGTTCCGACGGTATGCTTTAATGAGACCAAATGGAAACTGAAGGGCATATGTGCAAGCCACGTAGGCCAAATCAGGGAAGGAGGGGTATGTAAGAGGTAAAATCGCAAGATATGTTTGCCAGGGTACTCGTCATGTTTTGATAAGTCGTCGAAGGTTGAAGAGAAATTGAGTGCTATGCGGGCGGAATACACGGTCGGTCAATTGGGCAGTCGGTTTGAAAACACGCCTTTAATGATATGTCTTCATCTCGTCTTTCTCCTTCAGTCCGCCCATCCGCTCAATGTCCAGGGACTGGAAGCGACCGGTGTCGGTGCTTTGGTAAGGTGGAAGCTCTTCATGGCAGGGTTCCAAACCGATGCTGCCCGCATCACTGATTCGGACAACAACCATGCGGCCAGAGGTGCGTTTTCCGCTCGCATCCTCTTCCTCTGGGAAGGTAATGCGGATTTCGGGCACAGGGCTAGGTGGAGGGCTGTCGGAGTTTTCCATCAAGCTACGTTTCTCATCATAAACAAGCACGGAGTCGGTCTTATTCGTGGAAATAGTCAAGCGGCGTCTGTTGGGGGCCTCTCCATTGTGGACTGGGAGCACGTTTTCGTTCCGGGACTGGCGCTTGCGGCGGAGGATGAGCAGACCACCGACTAGGGCGAGGGTGAGCAGAACGAGTACCAGGAGAGCGATGAGTAGGTCGACCATGGTGTTCGAGAGTCCGCTGTTGCTGTTATCGCGAGCAACGATGCGGGGGAATAGGTTGTTCATCTTGTGGATTGTTGGTTTTCGATGGTCGGACTTTCAATACCAAGTTTGAGGATTGGATGATCAGGAATCGACGGATATGTATGTGATCGTCGATTTCGGATTCCAAGGAAGGTCACGGAATCAATCCGGGAAGTAAACAGTCGAGCACGATGGAATGTGCGTGTAAATTATCGGTCACGGGATCGTGTCGGAAAAAAAAAGGCGAAGTGTCGAAAACGAAAGTGAGTTAAAGAAGGAATGGACAGCAAGGTGAGCCGCTGAAAGAGTGAAGCTGGCACCTGCGAAGGAAAAGAATGGAGGAAATGGGGTGAGAATGAAGGGAAAACAGAAAAGGGAGGAAGGGGAGAAGAGGAGAAGGTAAGCCTAGAACGCTTGCTATTGTTAGTGTAGGGCTAAGCTATTCAGAGCTTAGCGTTCTTCTTTGGGGGTTGCTCGGGGCCTCTTGGTCACAGGGGTCGACCAATCAGAGTTTCTTAGTGCCTGGAGAACGGGCCCTCCGGGGGAAATTGGCGCTTTCTCATTCGTTGGGAGGCTCCACTGAACTATGCCTGTTTATTTTGGTTCCCCTGAGGCCCACGCTCATAAACTCATAAACTCGCATAAATCTATGAAGTAGATAGTGCGTTGTACAAACTAGGATAATCATATTCATTATATTATAACCTCCAAGAGTAAATGTGTTGTAAAAACTACAGGCAGTCATGACTAGGGCTTATTCTGGTCGCACAGGCGTGAATCACTCGGATTTGGGTTTACGGTGCAATAGAAGGAAGTCTAATAGTCTACTCCGTATATGGTAGCACGATTCGTGCTGTCTCGAGGCTGATATACGTGCAAAAGCAAGCAGGAAATGAGTGTTTCAAAAGTATGTGGAGGGAGATTAGATCATGCACATGGTGTTCGAGACATATAAACAAAGCCCTAGCACGCGTCGGCCAAACATAACAGCTAGTATATGTAAATAGCAAGCACTGTTTGTTGAGAATAAACAAGAGGAAGCAAGGAACAGATTGTTGACTTTCAAAGGGTCGAGTTATAATGACTTCGTGGACTATACCGAGGTTTCCTGAAGAGCAACCATGATTTACTATGTTGTGCATTTTTTATAAACTCTCTACAAATATGGAACGATTACTATGGTTGTTACGTAGGTATCTAATCCCGTTCCCATTGGGTTAGTCCAAAATAAAGTAATGTGTCAAGCCCCGATGTCTGCCTAGGTGGATATATATAAAAACCTTGAAGGCATCACATGCTGAGTAACAATATATATTCAATGGAACTGTTTAAGTGGCGACAAAAGCCAGAGTAAGCATCCATACACCTCCAGGCCTGACATGCACTATCATTATAGCCACTGTTTGCCACATGTTGGATGTATCAAACGCCTAAACTGCACGTATCCTTCTTGCTGCCGCCACATCGGGGACACACAGCGCGACGGCACGCGATTCCAGTGCCACAAATAAAGTGCTCAGTTCCACACAGTGACTCAGTGTTGTGGTATTTCGATGTATGGTGCACTCGATTAGCGGTAGGATGGTGTTAGAAGAGCTAGTCCTTATAACGAGCGTCTGGGCATGATCCTAGAGCGACAGCCCACGGACTGTGTTTGGGCACTTTCCAGGTCTTCTTCAGCTAATACTCCATATAGTAGGTCTCTACTTTAAGTTCTTATGTGTGGGCCTTTCTAAGATTGACTAGTGTGCTGACACATGAGAGACATAATGGAACCTTAGAAGTTACCTATGTTGTAGGTAGATATACCTGGCTTGCGCGATATCAATTTAAGCCAACGTTGAAAGTCTATTCTCTCGGTTGATAGAAATTGCCCACTACTTTAAAAGTGCAGAGACATAGTATAGATAATCTAGTACAGATTTGACGCTCTACAAATCTCAACCTGGCCTTCTCTCGATACTGCCAAGAATTGGCACTCGAGATCAAAAACACAACTAGCACCACGTCGTTATCAAAATTTGTCAACTGCACCAACTGACATGTCCTATGCTATCTTAGCATATGTACATGGTAGTGGTCAGACTCTGCACATTTTATGATGCGGTCAGGGGCCGCCAACACACAATTCGATACCTCACAAATCCGGAGAAATGATGATCATAGGAAAAGCAACAGCCCAACACCCACTGGTAACACGGCCAACGCCTCATAGTCTCTGCGAGCCGGTAATCACGCTTGGGACTACTGACTGTGCCTAAACCTACAGGAATTGGACGCAAGGCAGGCAATGCCCCTCAGAGATCAGATCCGGGGAAGGTTCTCTGCGAGTGATGGCCTGACACTTGACCTGTGCGACCCCTGTGCAAGGATCCAAAGGTGAGTATCCTTGTCAGAATCTCCCTTTGCCAGTCGATGTCTCGGCCTTTTTCCAATCTCGCCGGGAGGGATTACACCGCGATGACTGGGCACCGCACGTTGACGGCAAATTTTCGCCAACCAGCACATGCTAGATGACGACCGTTCCCTTTTTTTTTTTTTTTTTTCCTTCTTCTTCTAGGGTTTTATGGGTTTCTGAGCCGGACAGTGAGTACCGATGTCTCGTCATTCAACTGCATCCCACAATTTACCCACTGATCCAAGGGTCAGTGTGACGATGGGCCGAAGCAAGGGGCTAGCCGAGTCTACGGAAGTTTACCCAGTCGAGAACCTTTTTCCGCAGATAATTCTTCTGGTTCTAGCACTCTCAGGGTACTTCTTATCGATTGTGCGTGAGACTATTGCAAAACTCGCAGTTGGGATTTGACTTCTTGGGTCATTGATCCATTGAGAGTTAGAATCAAGGGATCGGGCAATACCAATCTCGGCGCACGGCCACACGCGTGAAAAACGGACAGAACATAAAAAAGAAAGAAAAAARAAAGGAAAAAAAAAAAAAAAAAAAGGCCAAAACACAAGTGCGAAACAAAATTCCCCCCTCGCACCATTGAGTTCCTGACCAGGCGGAGAAAGTAAGCCAACGAGAGAGACGCCTTGTCAATCCTGGAATGGCAGGTAATGCGCAGGTAATCCACAGTTAGAAAAGTCGTCCTTGGCTCTTTCAAGAATGTTTCCGGATCAAACCGGACGTTATACGAGATGTGTTTAAAGAGGGTAAAGGTCAATTGTTGATCTAGCCCTACCTAGATAGGATAATATTCCAAGATCGGGTATACCTAGGTAGGTATATAAATGTATATATATTAGAGTGTACCTTACTTGCGGTTAAGACTAAAGTGGGAGGGGCTTAGTGGGCCCCGATCGGACCTCCATAAACCTTCAATCTTTAAGCTAAGCTGTTGCCGATAATTATATTAATGCTTCATTTAGTACGTAGTGTAGAACCTCGGCTTTGATGAATTCATTTTTCCCGATTTTTTTTAGTGAGAAACTTTCTTTCCTATAGACATGACCGGCTCCATTCGGGAGTATGATCTGTCTTTATAGGGTTCCATGGTCAACACAGATGTCTAGGGAGTTCTTTAGTTGAGTGGATAGGAACTTTTGACCGAAGTGCTAGATCTCTCCAGTGGTGACTTCAGATTTGCTCGTTCACCCCCTATTACAGGACCCATTAGGTACTGTTCCAGGGACTGTTGATGTATTGAGTTAGACCATGGGAGATGATGTGACTTGTTACCTACTAAGACATAGAAGAATGTATAGAGAGATAGAATGGCAATACAATATGTGATGGAAGTTAGAAAGATGTATTATATATTATATATTACCTATATGTATATGATATATATTATATAAGAATATTCCGATATATATAAAAAAGAAAAACAAGACAAAGAGATGGGGCCAGGCTAAGAAAGAAGCGCCGGGAGGTAGATCGCGGTGACGGTCAGATACATGCGCCATAAACAAATGGTTGAAAAGATACTTGGGTTCACAGCCAAACTCTAACCTAAACCCAAGTACCACACTATCCCATCTAGGATCGACCTATTCACATTGTCATGGTATTACGCGGCAATACAGCGGCTGATCTGCCTGAGAAATCAATCCTCCATCTTGTTATCTATCCAATTGACTCTGTTCTGTTCTTTTTTTTTTTTTTCTTTTCTTTTCCCTTCTGCTTTTTTTTCGTGTGACACTTTTTTTTTTTTAATTGTCTTCCTTTTATTTCAACCGTCTCCTCTTTTTTTCTTTTTGACCTTTCCTTTTTCCTCCTTCCATCACCGCCTCACCATCAGAACAGCCACACAGAAAAAAAAAACCCTTGGGCTGTCATGCTGGCGCCTGTGTGACAGCTGGACTACATTAATGCCGTGCTGTGTCTCTCGTCCACATTCCCTTCCATCGATCCACTGAATCCCGGATTCTCATCCTTCTTGCGCGAGCGCATTCCAATTATCCTCTCTTAGTTCCGCTACTCGAAAATCTTCCCCCCTCAGATATCCAAAACCATCCCTTGCCTACGCCAATCAATCTAGGGTCCCCCAACGTTCTGATTGCCATTCTCGGGGATCGCCTCTCCACAAGGCACATGAGGACGATCGACACACTGGGAGATTCCTGGAGCATGCACGGAGCAGAGTAACGTTGCGGCGCCTCCTCAATTCTGAACCTTCCGGCAACTTGCAACCCCACAGCTGCAGCAAACGAAAGGGTGATAATAATCGTTCCAATTCTTTGTCACCTTGCATCTTCTATCGCTGTCAGGCTCGATCGGCCTTCCTGCCACCTTCAGCATTTCTCGCCTCATTCAGAGCTCGTCGCTCTTCCTCCCTTCCCTCTCCCTTCCTCTCTTGCTCCTGTATAATCTGTACATGTCCTGGGTTCGCCGCTGAGCAATACAGAAGACAACCTTCGTTTTCTTCATTTCGCTCTTTCTTGTGATCCCTTCTATCCCCTCTTTTGGTGAGCCTTCCTTTTCAGACACATGGACACCCTAGCTGCCCTTGTACCTGTCTCGAAACCCGACATCTCGATGCAACATTGCCCAATATGGTTCAAACCCTGCTAACGTATGCCCCTTCTCTATCACAGTCTTATATTCCTTCGTGTACGCCGTCTCTGGTGCCTGGTGCCCGCTTGCAAATACTAGTCGTCACAGCATCGGCCGATCGTCTCATCTCTGTGATTTATTGCCACGAGACAACACTCCCAATCACAAATAATTGTCGCCGTTCGAGTACATATCGAATTACTGTTCTGCCGATCGGATATTTTCTGGGATGGCTTCTACCATGGCCGCAAATGCAACCAGCGTACACAACGTGAGTGGCACCATGCATGTCGATCAATGGAATGCGGATAATAATAGCGGGTCTAGGCACGATCAAACCGGTCCAACATGAGTTCATCCGGGATGAACGACAGCAACCGCGGATCACAAGGCAACAGTGTCGGTAAAGGTTTCGGTGCTAGCAAGGCTAGCTGGAAGAACAACATCTGGGGTGACTCGAACCTAGGAGGATTCGGAGATGGTGAGTGACTTGTCTGCCGATTGCGAACTGGGCTATGCTGACCCAGCTTGTAGAGCAACACCTGAGCGAGACTGCATTCGAAGGCAAATCTGGATCAGGTTCCCTTCTCTCTACCTCGGAGTCGGACGGCTGGTCGGGACGTGCCAACCTGCCTTGGAGCACCGTCAACACCAACCCCTCCTTCCAGAATAGAGGTCTCGCAACATCCCCCACCCAGACTCGTGCGAATGACCGCAGTGCCCCGGCTATCAACGAAGCTAGTGACGGCTCGTACTTTGCCTTGCCCCGCACGACTGGCATCAACACCAACGCTGGGGCCGCGAGCCACCGACCCTACCTCAACGCTGGGTCAGAGGGTGTGTCCCCATCCGGAGAAGGCATCTCCTTTGGTGGGTTTGCTGGTCGACGGCAGATGAACACGACCGGTCTGGGTGGCAGCCCCGTGGGAGCGACTTTCCCTGTGAAGCCTGGCTTCGCGAACCCTCTCGATGGTGCAAGCGGAGATGGCATGGGCGCTTCAATGGGAATGGGATCACTGGGATCCGGAATTGGCGAGCATGTCTCTCCGCCCCAGGGTCGCAGCGCACTATCGCACGCCACCCACAACTCTGCCTCTTACACCACCCAACGCCCCACTCACTCCGCTCATCCCTCCTTCTACTCCGACACTCACAGCATCGAGGGTCGTTACAGCGGTGGGTCGATGGACCTTAACGCCGGGTTCAACAAGTTGCAGCTCAACGACGCTAACTACGCGTCCCAAGCGGTCCAGCGGCCCTCGTTCGTTCCTCACGCATCCTTTGATGGCACCTTCCAGCGTGGGAAGTATCAGAATAATGAAGATACCTACCAGGCACTTGGATACACCGCAGAGGCTGCACAGGAGATGCAGATTGCTTATGCAGCACGATCCAGAGCTGCGAACACTGGTTCAATCTCACCCTCGGACTATGCCCGCATGGATAGCCCGATATACACCAACGTGGACGGGGCTGCCGCTCAGTACCGCAACGCAGGTGCGAATGAAAGCCAAGTGGCAGCCTTTGAGCGCAGACTTCGAAACTTCCAGGAGCAGGAGCTTGCCCAAAATGCCTCGCGGATGCAGTACCCTCCTTCTTACGATTTCCAAGCTTACCAGGCTTCTCGTTTGAACGCTATCTCTGGATTCTACCCGGTTGGTCAACTTAGTGGCCTTGGTGCTGCTGCTCTGGTGTCCCGCACTCAACGCGAGCACGATCCTACCCAGGTTGTCCGCAGCCCCCTCCTAGAGGAATTCAGGGCCAACAGCAAGGGCAACAAGCGCTACGAGCTCAAGGACATCTACAACCATGTGGTCGAGTTCAGTGGTGACCAACACGGCTCTCGCTTCATTCAACAGAAGCTTGAGACCGCGAACAGCGATGAGAAGGAGCAGGTGTTCCGTGAAATCCAACCCAATTGTCTTCAGTTGATGACCGATGTCTTCGGTAACTATGTCGTGCAGAAGTTGTTCGAACACGGCAACCAGACCCAGAAGAAGATACTCGCCAATCAGATGCGCGGCCATGTTTTGGCCTTGTCGACCCAGATGTATGGATGCCGAGTGGTCCAGAAGGCCCTGGAGCACATCCTGACTGACCAACAAGCTGCGATGGTCAAAGAACTGGAGAACCATGTCCTCAAGTGTGTTCGTGATCAGAATGGTAACCACGTCATCCAGAAAGCCATTGAGCGTGTTCCCTCGCAATACGTGCAGTTCATCATCAATGCCTTCCGCGGTCAGGTCAACAGACTCGCTGCCCATCCTTATGGCTGTCGTGTCATTCAGAGAATGCTTGAGCACTGTGAGGAGGTCGACCGCCAATCCATTTTGGCCGAGCTTCATGCCTGCACCTCCAATCTGATCCCTGACCAGTTTGGCAACTATGTCATCCAGCACGTTATTGAGAATGGTGACGAGAAGGACCGCACTCGCATGATCGACATCGTTATGGGACAGCTCCTCGCTTACTCCAAGCACAAGTTTGCTAGCAACGTCGTTGAAAAGAGCATTGAGTTTGGTGCGGAACATGAGCGCAATCACATCATCAGCACTCTGACCTCTACGAACGACCGCGGCGAGAGCCCTCTCCTTGGTCTCATGCGTGACCAGTATGGCAACTATGTCATTCGTGAGTTCAATCCAGTCACTCGTTGTATGCTATACTAACCTTTCAACAGAAAAAGTGCTGGGTCAATTGAAAGATGTCGAGCGTGAAGCCCTCATCGAGCAGATCAAGCCCCTTCTCAGCCAGCTGAAGAAGTTCAGCTATGGCAAACAGATTGTCGCCATCGAGAAGCTCATTTTTGACCCCAACTCTCCTGCGACCGTCCCCCTGTCTCACACCACCTCTACCACTCCTCCTCACTCCCACAAGTCCTCTCCACAACCCGTCAAGCGTTCAATTCCCACTGAACAGCCTCGGGCTCCTTTCGTGGGTAACGCACCACCCACCCCTCCTCCGACGGATGCCCAGACCACCGTCGATACCACCCTCGAGTCGAAGGGCCTCGCTAAGAGCACAGTGACCTCGGTTTCGAGTCCCGAGACAGGCAACACCGGTGTTACCGTCCCGGTCGATGTCGCTAGTGCTCACTAATTCGTTGCACACTTTATCTTGCTCGCCCAACATAATCTTTCTAATCCTGATATGATCTGAGCCGAGTGACTTCTTGTTCTCTATCTAATATGGGGCGTATACATACAGGGGAATCAGGCGGGATATATGTTACTAACGTCTATGTGATTCTTCCCTACTTGACCATGGCTTTGACGGCGCAAAATGAGGGCCTGGAATGTCTTTATTTCTTCTATTTCTTTTTTCTTTCTTTCTTGTGTTGATCTCGATCTCGATCTCGGACCACCGACTTCTTCCTTATCTTACCTTATTTGTTCTTGTTTCTTTCTTGACATGTTCATTTATTTTTACGATTGTGTTTGTGAATCATTGTCAATGCTTCTCGATATGAGATCCAGGTCCGAGAATCGATATGGCTCCGGCGTCTTTGTTCTGTCCACTACTTTCATTTATTTTTATTTTGTCAAGGGGTTAAGGCTGTGATGGGGGAAAATACCGGCAACCGGCTCGGACAGGGGGAACGGATTTGATCTTTCGCTCTTCATGATCTCCGAGCGCATATGCCATAGCATGGAGTCCCGGACCTTCCACATTTACATTGGGATCCAGCAGAAAATACCAGGAAAAGAATCAAATCAACCACTTTGCACAGCTTGTGCCACGGCATCTGCATGATCTACTCAAGAACCACCTACCACTTATTTCTTTCACCTACACATTTCTTTCCGATATACTCTGGCCGATTCAACATATTTCAAGTCACGGCCAGATTCCTGATCGCGGGGTCCACGGCTTTTCTTCGCATCAAGGTGTTCTTGTCAAAGGTGTTCTTGCTTTTCGGCTTCTCGGTACCATGGACGATTCTGCTTAGCTTAGGAGCTTGTTTTAGCTGCCGGCTCTCGTGGACATCGTGTTGCTTGTTTCCGGGTTGCCATGCCGTATTGATAATTTCTCTCGTGGTTTTTCTTTCTTTCTCTTGCTACTGGCTGTAATATCAATGCATTATGACTTGATTTTAACTTTGCTCCAGTATCATTGGGATGGGGTAGATTTGTACCAACTCGTTCATACAACCTAGCATAGTCAGCGCCTCTAGCAGGAGACTCTGATGTAGAGTATCCTAATGGATAGCGACCACTTGCACTATAGTTAATTATCCCAAACAGACATTCAAGAGCATCTAGAAAACATTTAAAGAGGTCTCAAAAGGCTGTCGTCACTTTGCGTTGCGATAGTAAAATGGTGAGCACGTGACTGAGATAGATCATATCACACGTGACCAAATCCCGTGATGCCCGTCCGATAAGGCGGCGCATTTTGATAGAGTTGAAGCAAACCCGTTTGCACTTCCACTTTTATGAGACTCGATCAGCATTGTCACTCCGCGCGTCAACGGATGAAAGCCCACAGAGTCAACAAACCCACCGGTCATCACTGAGTCCGCAATCCGAACTCGAAAGAACCTACATTTAGCCGGGATCCGGACCACCGAGCTCTCTCCATCCCGCCAAACCACCTACAAACCTACAACAATAATCACTACCACAACAAGCACGCGAACTCACCCAGCACATAATATACGAATCAAACCAGAATCCAAACAAACCTATCCAACCCACCAACCACCACAAAAATGTCCTCCAACGTCGGCCTCACAACCCCGCGCGGCAGCGGCACATCAGGCTACGTGCAACGCAACTCCGCCCTCCTCAAACCCCGCAGCGCAGGCTACGGCGCTCCCTACCCACCGATCAGCGGCGCGAACGGCAGCGGACCAATGGACCGACCGTTCAAGCAGCGAATGCCGGACAAGCAGATCCTGGAGCACGACCGCAAGCGCGCGATCGAGGTCAAAGTGATGGAAGAACGGGAGCGACTGGAAGAGGAGAATGAGCGGATTGAAGAAGAGGCGGATAAGAAGAAGGGGAAGAGTGGAGATAAGAAAGAAGAAGATGGCGAGACGCAGGGAGAGAAGATTCTCGGTGATGAGGAGATTGATGAGCGGTGTGATGCTCTTCGGCAGCGATTGCTGGAGGAGCTTGAGGATGATTTGAAGCGTGCCGAGTCCGGATTTAAGAAGCCTCCTGTGCCTGGGGCTGGAGCTGGGAGGGATAGGCGCAATCTTAAGTCTTATCAGGTTCATGAGCTTGCTGAGGCGAAGATTGAGGAGACGGAGAGGTTGCGGAGGGCTTTTGGGTTGAGGGAGGATCGGGAGACTGGGGAGATTTCTAGTTCTCGGGATTATCGGGAGAAGAGGAGGGATTAGATTCGGTCTTGACTTTTTTTCTTTTATATTTCTGCTGGTTCTGCTTGTGCTTCTCTTCTCGAGTAATGGTGTTGATCGGTGTTAGGGTTATGTGGGATTATCAGGGTTGCATGAACAAGTTGCTTTTGTTTTATTGTTGTCCATGTTATTCTGTACAATCTTTGAATGCAAGAAATGAACAATTGGATATCATAACCTCATCTATAATACACCAAAACCAACACCTATGCCACAAACTTTTCGATAACCCAACCCTGCTTCGGATCCTTCTTCTGCACAACCTTCTTAGCAGGCATCGGCCACCCCACGCTCCCGCCATCACCCACCAAAGCAGGAATAACCCAGCAAGATCTGCGCGGCGGCACACCCTCAATAGGATCAGCCTTACCAATGGGCTTTCCATACTCAATAAGCGGCGTATCATGCGCAATGGCCGAGAGCTGCAACCCACTGGGCGCAACAAGCGGGAACATCCTAATCTTAGGCACTTGGTCCGAGACCAGCGAAGCAGAAGACTGCTGCAGATGCGAGTAAGTGATATACTGTGGCATTTCCTTCGGCGTGAGCTTGGCAAGCAGCGAAGACGGATGCACATATACAGCGCATTCCTGCAGATCCTGACCCTTACCGTCCCGGGAGCGGAAGAGCGTCAGGTAAGGGACGTCGATGGCGCGACGGGGGGCACGCGGGTTCTCCGGCGGGACGGGGGCGAGATCAGCGCGGATAGCGACATTATCGATGAAGCCAGCTGTGACGATCTGCTTGAGGGCCTTGATTTGCTTTTGCGAGGGTTCTGGCAGACGGGCTTCGTAGGCGGGGACTAGGCCTGGGTTGTTTGAGCGCACGATGTCGGTTAGCTGGCGACGGAGCTGGGTTGCTTCTTTGAAGGCCTTTGCGCGGAGGAACATTTTTTCGCTGAAGGCGTCGCCGTCGGAGGCGTAGCCGTAGGCGCAGATTGCGGAGAGGGATTTTAGGGCGTCGGAGGTGTCGTCGTGTTTGCTGAAGAGGCGTTGGGCGCGCGCGTACGCTTTTGTGCGTTGCTCGCGCTCGTCGTCTGCGAGGCGGTCTGCGTTTGTGTAGACCTTGCGTTTGTTGCTGTCACTGTCGCTGTCGCTGTCGTCGTCGACTTGCTTCTTGGATGTGGTGGGTAGGGGGTTGTTGGGGTCGAGCTGGTTCTCTGGGACGAAGAGGTCGCCGACTGCTAGGGCTGCGACTAGGGCGATCACGTAGGGCATGCAGCCGTGTTGGTGGCCGATGTGGAGCATTTTGCTGAACCGGGGGGAGAGGGGATATGTTGACAGACGACGGCCGATGGGCGTTACCTGGCCGTCGGCTGTCAGGGCGCCGAGGTTTTTGAGGAGTTTCTCTGCCTTTGCGAGACCTTGGCGGCTCGGGGGTGTGGGGAATGGGAAGTTGATCACGTTGTGTAGACCCATGCTCTTCATCTGGAGGACAACGCCTTCGATGGGGGTGCGGAGGATCTCTGGATCGGTGTATTCAGCGAACTCGCCTTCATAGACCGCAGATGAGTACATCCGGTAACAGTGGCCAGGCCCTGTTCGACCAGCTCGACCAGCTCGCTGGTTTGCGCTTGCCTTGCTGATCCAGCCGACCTGGAAGCTCTGCACTCCAGTGAAGAGATCGAATTGCTTCTCCTTGGCGCGACCGCAGTCAAAGACATACTTGATACCGGGGATGGTAAGAGATGTCTCGGCGACGTTGGTTGCGAGGATGATCACTCGGGAGTTCTCCGGGGGCGTCTCGAACACCTTCATCTGTTCTTTCGTGGGAAGTTGGGAGTATAGAGGCAAGACGTGAACGCGAGTTGACGAGTCCATAGCCTCTTCGCCTTCAGCAAGCTCAAACCCTTCGTCTTCCTCTGCGTCATCCAGTCCGCTAATCTCCATGTCACTGTCGTAATCATCATGCCCTGCGTTGTCCATCTCGGTGCCGCCCAGCTCAAGGTCCTCTGCTTCCAGAGGGGCCTCATTAGCCGAGAGCTGTACCTTTGCCTGCGTCGTATCTTCCCGCTGAGTAGGTTTGAAGGCCTGCTTCAGTCGCTTAGAAAGCTGCCGGATTTCATTCTGACCAGTCAAGAACACAAGCATTCCACCGGCAGGGAGTTTACGGTGTCCGCGCGAAACCTTGCGGAATGCATCTTCAACGTAATCGCGCTGCGTGCGGCGGGAGAAATGAACTGCAACAGGATACTGGCGACCCTCTGCTTGGACCAATGGGGGTGCACCATCGCGGAAGAGACTTGGGTTTTCGGTGAAATCCGAGATACGGAGAGTGGCCGACATGATGACGACCTTCAAAGGCTTGACAGACGGGTCCTCCTTGCTCAAAGACTTGCGCAGGCCCACAATACGGCTGACCATTCCAATCAGGATATCAGTGTTGACGCTGCGTTCGTGAGCCTCGTCAATAAGAATGATAGAGTATTTGCGAAGGGCAAAGTCATCTGCAATCTCTCGTAGAAGAATACCATCAGTCATAAATTTGATGGCCGTCTTCTTCGATGCCGTAGACTCGAATCGGATTTGATAAGACACCTTTTCGGCATGTTGACCTAACTCCTGAGAAACGCGGTTCGCCATACTCACGGCCGCGACTCGACGGGGCTGGGTGACACCAATTAGACCCGGATTAGGGCTGCCCGGGGAGCCGAAGCCAGATTCGAAGAGGAACTGGGGAAGCTGGGTTGTCTTTCCACTACCGGTAGCACCCCAAATGACGACAACTGAGTTGTTGTGGATTGCCTCCATGATTTTCTGTTCTTCGCCAACGACGGGGAGTCCAAGACGGGCAGTTTGGATTTCTTCTGTGCGATCTACCGCAACACTGTAGGCCTTGCGATTGGGATCGCCATGAGTTACTTGGAGTTCCCGAGGGAGAGGTTCTTCTTGGACGGTATTGTAGGTTGCTGGCAACTTAGATGGGTCGAAAACCTGCTCTTCCTGGGTTACGGCTCCCTCGGTAGGTCTGAACCCTGCGGCTTCATTGATTTGTTGTACCGCCCAAGATTTGAAGGCCGACTGGCGAGTCTTGAGCGTTGGCTTATCCTCGTCCATGTCGTCATCATCATCTGAATCTTCTGAATCTTCTGAGTCTTCCTCATCCTCATCCTCATCCCCGGAAGTGCCTTCAGACGAAGTATCTTCCTCTTCAGATCCGTCTTCGATATCACTTCCGGACTCCTCGTCCATATCTTCTTCATCCGAGTCTTCCTCATCCGAATCAAAGCCTTCCCATGCGACCTCAGCTTTTACCGGCGCAGGTGCGGGTTTCTTCTTTGGTGCGCGCTTTCGCTTCTTTAGAACAGGGAATCCATCAGCTCCTAGCTCTAATGGTCGTTTAAGTCCACTTCCAGCAGCTGCCTCTTCTCGTAACTTTTGTTCATTCGGGTCTGTTGCAGGATCGGAGACTTTCAGGTGGATGTCCGAATCGTCGGACTCATATCCTGAGATGTCTGCGGGAGCATTGGGTTTCGGCACGGAAATTGCTGGTGTAGATACGTCGTCATCCTGTCTCTTGCGCTTGGAAAGATCTCTGGAACTCTGTAAAGACGAAGTGTCGACAGAAGATTGGGCTAGCTTCTTCAACAATTCGATATTTTCTTCCTTCTTGAGTTTGTTTTCCTGCACGAATGTTAGAGCCGTATATTTATATTGCAGCTTATCCACATACAATATACTTATCCAAGCGTTTCTGCTTCTTCGCAGACATCTTAGGATGCTGCTCTTGTAGCTCCCCCTTCAGCTTCTGTCGCCGCGCTTCTTTCTCATCCTTGGAGACGGGTTGGAGCTGTGCGACATTGGTATCAGCCGATTCGCCGTCTGGGTGTTGCCGATGCTTTTGTTTTCTTAGACGTGGCGTAAATTTCGGCGGCATCTTGTATTACTGCAGCCACTCTGGCTGAGAGGAAAAGGGAATTGACTAAGTATGCAAGCTCTGCGATCCAACTGTCTCTTCAAAAAAAAAAACTAAGGCGGTCGGGTACTGCTGGCTTGGCCCGAGGCGGTGAAACCAGCGCCTACGAAAGGACATTCGACCTCCGATACACTTAACCTAACCTATATTCTTCTGTTTCCTGTTTCTCTTCAGTATTCGGACAAAGACATATATCACCATGGCTGAATCTTTTGATACAAGCTCTCTGCAAGATTCTCTCAACCTGCCGTATCCTGCTACCACTAAGCAGATTGCGGGGTTAGTCAATGGGGTACAAACAGATGTGGTGATAATGAGCTTTAGCGACAAAATCATGGTTACAATCTCACAAGCTGGACGATTAGCGCACTGGGTATGTCTTGAATTCGGCTTTAACGAACATAACTAATGGTATTTAGTTGCATGTACCGATGGAGAACCAGAATCCAGGCACTGAGGGCATGCACACCCTCGCCGAGGGCGATGATGCTCTATTGCCCCTCAAAGATCTAACCACCACCACATTGCTAGGTGGATATTCTCCTGGACAAGACACGACAGGCCAATTACTTGCTCGTCAGATTGCTACGGCTATTGCAATGAAAACACCTAGTGAAAAGAGGCTACTCCTTGTCGGCCTTGGACTTGGCAAATCGACTGCTGATAAAGATTCATTCTTTGCTATTGTCGACCTGGTTTTGCAGTGCCTATGAAGACATCATCGCCCTATCTCTGCTTGAGAACACGGCAGCTACCACATCGAAACTTGCGCAACCTGTCGGGCTCGCTCCAGAAGGCGGTCGAGTCGCTTACTTGTGATCATTCCATGAATGCGAATTCGCTCAATTTGAGTGAAGGCGCCGCTTGTCAACAGCTCGGCGAGATCCAGCTCATTGAAGTGGCTAGATGCCCAGTTCTTTCTCAATTCGATGACCAACGTGCGGACTGTGAGAAATCCACGATTTCTCTGCTTCACAATGAAATGGACGAATTGCCATGTGCGCATATTGGCCTTCATTGGGTCGTTGTCACCCAGCGCGAATTTGACCTCTCGGAGTCGGACTGTCATCAGAGCTTCGATGGCCGGGCATGGCTGTTGAAGATAGGCGTGACGAGGGAAATCCATCAGCACCAAAGTTCTGTTGCTAAGCGCAGCGACGTATGCAAACCACGCCTCTGACATCCAGTTGAGCGAGACAAATCGCATGGCAGTCGGAATTTTGGGAACCATCCCATTCTTCGTGAGGAATATGGCGTCCTTACCGTCATTGAAAGCGTATTTCCAAATTTTGGCGCGAACCTTCAGCGGCACCCAATCAAGTGGACATGAACTCTCTCGGTCCTCCAGCACGGCCGGGGGGAATCTTTCCATATCGCCGAGAAATCTGTTCTCGTACGATTCCCACTCTGTGCCAAACTGCAACAAGAGCTTTTCCTTCAACTCATCATCAACAGCATAGCTAATATAGTAAAGCGGGATGTCGGAGCTGGCACCTTGTCAGATCAAATGGACTTGTTGGTGACATCGCGTCCTTGAGGTTATGTCAACTTACTAAGCGTGTGGAATCCTCTTCAATGTTGGCACTGCGTTCGTGGCTTGTTGAACTCTCGAAACTGGGAACCCCGCAGCTGCATCGATGGCCCTGTCGGACTCAGTCAGGACCTCCGGTGCTGGGGCCTCCGAAGCTCCATCCACGTCAGATTCATGCGGGACATCCGAAGCTGCGTCCTCCGAGGTCGTCGCTTTGTTAGACTTGCGTTTGGCTGAAAGCTTTCCTCGGATACGCTCGCGCATGGCCGAGAACTGTCCTCGGATGCGCTTGTGCGTGGCCGAAGCACGCACCTTGATGCGACGAACGGCTTTTTTGATCTTCTTCATCGGGGTGATGGATGAGGTGTGGATGAGCGAGATGGGATGAAACAGTGCGAGGGGTTGGATGAGCGCGAGGGAAACGTTCGTGACAGGAAACGATCATTATGGGACCTCATGGTGTTGTTGCGGGTCCGACGAGTCATCGTCTCGGCGCTCACTTCCCGTCTTGGGGTTGATATTACGGACTCTACGCCTGCTTTCCTCTTCAACTTGCCTGTACATGTTCGGGATTAGGTCTATTTCGGTGTTCTCATGTGAATGGGAATAGCTCAAGGTGTGACTATCATACACCGGTCTTTAAAGGAGAAGGCGATAGGGTATTGAATACTAATCTTGTCTTTTTCCCGTGAAGTAATTGGAGGCCATGTGTGGTATAGTTCGATTCTTGTTCATCTCTTTAACTACTAGGGAAGGATTAGAACTACAAGGCATGATAATTCCACCCGTGGTATAGGATATAAGCCGGGAAGTAGATGCTGTAAAATGTCTAGTTATAAGATTAAAAGCACAACACAAAACAAGTAGACATCAGATCTCGTCTTGATATTACGGCATGGCCACTCACGTGACCAGTATTGACAAACAGGGGTTCCATATTGAGACACCTGGAGGTAGAAGGTGAATAGAGTCAGTTTGAGATCCGGGACAATCATAATCCTCTAAGGTATCTGAGTATCTGACAGCTGGTCCTTGAGCGTCTTTTAGTGACAGTCCGCGCATACGTTCTCGCATTCTCACATAAATCTTCTTTGGCCTTATACTCCACCCGGACACACACGTCAAACATTCCATTTATCATCTGCCATCCACATCTTCCCATATCCCTTTGTCTCCATCTACCTTTCTTTCCCAAAAAGAACCCACATTTCGGTCTTTGTGGGGTTCTGCATGATGGAGCCACTAGTGGATTCTGATTTAACCGCTGCCATTGAGGCCTCTCGCCAAGATATGCATCAGCAGAACAGGCATCCTTCATCTCAAGCGTCCCAGGATAATTTTGTGGACCTGACAAATGACTCGGGCAATGACTCAGATATTGAGGAGATATTCCCCAAGTCAAAGTCTGTAGTTAGTTCCGAGTCTGAAGATGAACACGAGCACGAGCAGCTGCAACGTGCCCTTGCTATGTCGATGGAGCCTACTAATGGCGAGACCAACCCCCCTGAGAATCCACAGTCTGTCAAACATGCAACTGCCTCGCATGAGGTCTCTGCATCGTCGGCGGGCTCACTCCTGGGTATGAACCGGAAGCAGATGGAGGAGGAGCGTCTTGCACGTCTCGCCAAGCGCAAGGCCGAGGACATCTCCTCTAGTCCCCCAGCTCAAGTTAGCGGAAAGGCCCCTAGGACCCAGGCTTTGCCCTCCCGTCACGCCATCACTCCCCGAAACCCATTCCAATCTGCTCCTCAAGCGAGTATGGCTCGAGTGCGGTCTCGCACCGAGGTCTGCCGCCAGCTTGCATCAAATGCCCCGAATGTTAATATCCAACCGACCTCCCGCTCAGTGGCGCAATGGCCTCTTGGAGCTGTCAAGAAGACACACGTCACCGGTTTCCCTCGCAGTGGAAACGAAATCACTATCGAAGAGGTCATCCAACGGGATGACTTGGAGTTGGGCGTATTTAGCTCGTTTCTGTGGGACATGCCGTGGCTTTATTCCAAGTTTAACAACTCATCGACACGAATCTTATTCATCATGCAAGCAAATGATGAAGAAACGGTTAGCAACACACTATGATTCTTGAATGACATGGATTAACATGACATCGGTTACAGCGAAAGCAATATCGCCAGGACGTTAGCAGCATGCCCAATTTCCGCCTGTGTTTCCCGCCTATGGAGCCCCAAGTTTCCTGTATGCATTCTAAGCTGCTTCTGATGTTTCACCCTGGATATCTTCGTATCGCAGTCCCCTCTGCCAATCTCACTCCCACCGACTGGGGAGAGGACCGACTTATGGAAAACGTATGTGACTACGCCAACCTGATGTTCTTGTATTTTCTAACTGTGTGCAGACTGTATTCCTTATCGACCTCCCCAGACTCGATGTGCCTGATGCTGGCAAGACCCCGTTCTACAAAGAACTAGTCTATTTCCTCCAAGCATCCGAACTCCATCGCAACATCATTAAGAAGCTAGATGAGTTTGACTTCACCGAGACAAAGCGCTACGCATTTGTTCATACAGTGTATGTATTCTCTGACCAATTTGCTTAGCAAAACACTAGCCACCAGCTAACAATATCAGTGGCGGAACAAACACCGACGGCAAATGGCAACGCACTGGATTCAGCGGCTTGGGTCGTGCTATCAAAACTCTCGGCCTAGAGACAAACGCACCCGTCAACGTTGACTATATCGTAAGTTTCTTCACTTGCCATGTTTCTATACGTAATACGAAACTGGGTACACTGACAACACACTCAGGCCTCATCGCTGGGAAATATCAACACGCCATTCCTGCGCTCTATCTATCTCGCTTGCAAAGGTACGCCACCATCCTACAAAGTCAAAACCGACTAACCTAACCAACTCCAACCCGCCAGGTGACAACGCTCTATTCGACTACGAGCTTCGAACCGCAAACCAGAGAAGGGAACCCCCCACAGAAGTGCTAGCGTATAACCAAGAATGTCTCGACCACTTCCGCATTTACTACCCATCAGACGAGACCGCACGAGACGTGCACCCCAACGCTAAAAGCGCCATTGGCACGATATGTTTCAATCCAGCCTGGTGGTCGGGTGCCAATTTCCCGCGTGACGCGCTAAGAGACTGTGTCAGTGAGCGTGGAGTGTTGATGCATAACAAGGTGAGTATTACTGCTGTGGCGTGCTGGTTACAATGAATTTCTTTTACTAATACATTCCTTCTGGTATAAAGCTTGCCTTTGTCCATCCTTCCACCCCGATCGAGATGCCCGATAACAAGGAGTGCCACGGATGGGCTTATGTGGGGAGTGCGAATTTGTCGGAGAGTGCATGGTGCGTATATACATACTTCCACTTATACTCCTGTTGCTGTAATGACGAAGCTAACGCGAACCAGGGGTCGTATCGTCAAGGATCCCAAGACGAAATCGCTTAAGATGAACTGCCGCAACTGGGAATGCGGCGTGGTCGTGCCTATCATCAACGAGAAGAAGACTGGGGAGAAAGGTAAGCGGCCCGAAACACATGGAACCGTCCCTTCCGCTCCTCTCCCGGTTGAGGTCTTCAAGGATACCGTTCCTGTTCCGATGAGAGTGCCCGCTGTTCCGTTGTCGGAGCACCGGAGGCCTTTCTTCTATGGGGTTTGATTCGCCCTTGGAGCTTGGCGGGATAGGAGGAGTTCTGATGGGTTACTGGGGTTGATTCAATGGGAAACGAATAAAATGGCAAAGGAGTCAATCCAAAGCACTGTATGCATTGCCTAGGCTTTATGCTATGACATTGAAATGAAAACAGACATACAAAAAGACCAAACAAAAAAGAAAAGAAAAGAAAAGAAAAAAGAAAACAAAACAGATAATGTCCAAAAATGCAATATGATGTCTAACTATGTAATATGTGTGCTTCTAAGCTTGTCTTGCCTCGATATATCCAATACCACGCCCTATGTAAATGCATGTTGATATCAAAAAAAGAAAAAGGAAAAAAAAAAGGAAAAGAACGGAAAACAACAATCACCAAAATTTTGAAGCCTCTAGACTTCATCACTCTTCTTCCCCTTGAACAACCCCTTCACACGATCGACCATCAGTCCAGCCACACCAAATAGCGAACCAATACCAAAGCTCCAACCTCTCACACGAACCGTGTAGATAAAGAAGTAAACCAAAGCCCAGTTAATAATAACAAAGGCAAGGAAAATCCCAAAGCAGCGCCACTTATCCTCAACATGAACATTCAAGTTCGCCATATACTGCACACCATCCGTGTAGGGACAGTACTGGCAGTCTGCGGTAGCCTGGGGGTTAACCAGGTAACCGACCTTAGCCGTATCGACAAAGCCACCAGCGTAAGCATCACAAGTCTGTCCAGGCGGCGGGTCGAAATGAGTAGCTTCGAGCGAGGCGCACTCAATCTGGACATCGGGCAAGACAGCCGAGAGCACACCACGCAGCCACCAGGTAACGGGGTTGACGTAGTACATCCAGTATTTCCAGAAGACGGGGTAATCGGCGTAGGGACGGACGATACCGTTAAAGAGGTTGACCATGACGAAGAAGAAGGGGAGGACGTTGGAGATGACGGTGAAAGAAGGCGCGAAGGCGCAGATCCACTGGCCCCACGAAGCCTGGAAAAAGAAGAACAGCATCGTCATGAGGAAGACGTAGCCTGCGTTCGAGGAGTCTGTGGGGAATCCGACAGGGTAGTACCATAGCAGCCAGTAGATCAGGCCTGAGATGATAGCTGCGGGGATCTCGCAGACGACGTTTGCGGTGCAGAAGGCGACCCAGCCGTAGATGCGGGATGGGTATTCGCGTGCTTCCCAGAGGGCGCGGTTGATGTAGAATTTCGGCACGATGGAGTTCAGGACGATGGGTGGGATGAGAATGATTAGGAAGACGGAGAACATGCGGTTTTGCATTGAGGCTACGTCGTTGCCGAGTTTGTAGAAGGTGAAGCCGTTGAAGATGCCGATGATGACTGAGACGAAGAGTTTGCCGTAGTAGTAGGATGGGTCGCGCCAGTAGTTTGTGAAGAGGCGTTTCGTTAGCTGGATGGTTTGGGTTGTGGTCGAGGCGGCGAATTCGTATTGGGCGGAGCCGGTTTCCTCAATGGGGACTTTGCTGCGCTCGGCGCGGATGTTCTCGATTTCGGCGAGCATTTCGCGGTTTTGGTCTGAGTTGTGCCATTCTTCGTTCCAGTCCAGGAGCTTACCGTTGCGGTGGTTTGGTTTGGCGGCTGTTTCGAGGATGAACTCGGCGACGTTCTTGGATGGAGGGCAGACGACGCCGCGGTCACCGAAGTACTTGATCACGGCGGAGCCGTCTTTGCCGACAGGTCCGAAGTAGAAGGTGTTGCCGCCGGGGTTGAGGGCGAGGATCATGTCGAATTGTTGGATGATCATGGAGGAAGGCTGGTGGATTGTGCAGAGAATGGCCTGGCCGGCTTGGGAGAGTTTCCTGAGGAAGCGGACGATGGAGAATGCGGCTTGACTGTCGAGACCGGAGGTGGGCTCGTCAAGGAACAGAAGCAGGCTGGGCTTGGCTGCGAGTTCGACACCAATGGTGACACGCTTCTTCTGCTCGACGGTGAGACAGCCGATGATGGCGTCTTGGATATCCTCAAGTTCGAGAAGGTCGATGATGCGGTCCACGTAGTCAAGTTTCTCCTGGCGCGAGACATCGCGCGGCTGGCGGAGGATGGCTGAGAATTCAAAGGCTTCCCGGATAGTAGAGGTATTGTCGTGCAGATCCATTTGCTCACAGAAACCTGTTCCACGCTGGAAGTCAGGACCCAGCTTGTGGCCATCGACGAGCATATCACCAGTCACGACACCCGTCTTCTGGCGCTGGGCCAAAGTATTGAGTAGAGTCGTCTTTCCAGCACCGGAAGCACCCATCAAGGCGATCATGACGCCGGGCTTGGCGTAGCCGTTGACACCGTTGAGGAGCTTGCGTGTTCCGTTGCCGTATGGGACAGTGTATTCAACATTTTGCCAGGTGAAGCAGCGCTCACTTGAGGACAGACGGTTGAAAGAGGCACCATTATCAGAAGAGGCCTGGCCACGGGCAAGAGCGGCGTTGTCATTGACGTTAGCGACCTTCTCCTCGTCGTTGCTGGCCGGGGCAGCGACCTTCTTAGCACGCTTGGACTTTTTGAAGACCAGAGCACCGCCTCCACCACCAACGAACGAGAGAACCTCAGCAGCGATGACAGTAACGAGGAGGTACAGCACAGTGAAGGCAATGACAACACCAAAGTTACGCCAGAGATGGCTGCGCGTGAACTGGAAGTTGGCAGTCAAGTACTGAGATCCGGTAATAGATGATTGGCCCAATGTCGACCCAGTCAAAGCACAGCCCTGGTACCTGGGGTCCACCCCGGGACCCTGTGGGACAAGCTGGGATGGACTGCATTCCATGACACGATCTGCGAACTCGTTTGTCAAGACAGCCTCGTAACTGTACGCGATCGGGTTGACATAGAACAGCCATCCGAACCAGATAGAGTCCTTGATAAGAGTCTGCTTCGGAATGACATAACCGACAAACAAAATGAGCAGGTTCAGCGCAATACCACTGAAACGCACTGCGTCATCAATAGTCGGCGACAGCGCAGCGAACATGCGGTAGAGCGAGGTGATGCAGAAGGTCGTCGTGTACACGAACAGGAAGTAGATGAAGAACTTGGAAGCCGTGACATCGAGACCGCTCATGAAATAAACGACAATCGTGAACGGAATAACCATGGCCAAGATAGCGGGGAAGTCGACAATGACACGGGCAATGGAGACAGCAGAGGGACGGTAGAAAGCGTAATCCTTGTGGCGGGCAACAATGCCGCGTCCAGTGACAGCAGGCATCAACTCAGTCAGTTGCATCCAGCCAAGGAACAGAATAGAGAAGAACAGAGCACCTCCACGCGAGAAAGCGCCGCTAGTATCCAGGGATTCTCCGTAGAACAAGGAGGAAACGATGAGGGCGTTGGAGATAACGATGAAATACTTCGTGTAGAGAGAGGTCTTGTCACCCCAGAGCAGCCAGAACTCGCGCTGCACGCAGGCCATGACCTGGCGCACGAACGAAACGGTGTATGGCGACTTCTTCGAGACGGACTTGGACTTGGACTGCGCGACGGTGGACTGGAAGCGGCGGGTGTCCTCCTGCTGAGTGTCTTGAAGACGTTTCTCGTAGCTGGAGACATCCTCCAAGATACGCTTGTGGGCCAGGCTGTTCTTGAAGGCGTTTTCAAGTTCCTCGGCAGTCTTGGGGGTGGAAGCTTCACGGCCAGGTTGGAATTCACGGGCATTGGGGTCGCAGAGCGAAGTAAGGAAGTCGGCTGTAGTGGATTGCGGGGGGCAGTAAAAGCCCAGGTCGATGAAGTATTGTCGTGCTTCATTGGCTGGACCTTGGTAAAGCATACGGCCCTCATCAATGACCATCACCTTATCCATGAGCTCGTAGATGCTTTCACCAGCTTGGTACAGTGTGACGAAGGTAGTGCGCTTGCTGATATCGGTCATGATGCGGAGGGACTTGGCGTAGTCCAGTGCGGTGCTAGCATCCAGACCGCGAGTCGAGTTATCCCAGCAGACCACTGAGGACTTGGTGGCCAGAGTCTCTGCGATACTCACACGCTTGCGCTCACCTCCAGAAACACCGCGGACGTATTCATTGCCAACCAGGGTATTCCTGGTGTGAGTAATACCGAACATCTTTAGCAGGGCATCGATGATGATGGGGATGCTTTCCCGGTCATGCTTGCGGGTCTTGTTGATGAGGGAGAACTTGAGGGTTTGCCAGACAGTGAGGGAGGGGAAGTGCTGATCGTCTTCCGGGTTATAGTTAACTTCTCCACGGAAGTGCTTGTTCTGGTCCTCAGAGGAGAGACCACCATAACTGACCTCGCCATTGACACCAGCGAAAGCACCACGGTCGTTTGCGATCGCCTTGAGGAAGGTGCTACAACCAGCACCGGGACGACCCAGCACCAACATCATCTCACCTTCGCGCACGGCGCCGCTGAAATCATGGATCAGATCGCGAACAGGAGGGTGCTTGCCGAACCGCAGCTGCGGCACGAACCGGCAGACGATATTGTACAAATCCGGGCCGAAGGTACCGACCACAGCCTGGGGGAGGGTGCGCACAAAGGATGCACCAGTCTCCACGCCTTGCACGGTAAGGTTCTTGAAGACAACGCCGACCTTCTTGGCGGGTTCGCCAGCGGTCGTGCGACGCTCCAGATGACCACCGGTTAGGAACTCACCTAGATCGAAGCTGTCGGTAGCCTCGTCCTCGGTCTCTTCTTCGTCCTGAGCCTTTTCTTCATCGCGGCGGCTGACCTGGGACTTTCGGCGACGAACGCTCTTGGTGGCAGAGCGGGTGCGACTCAGGCTGAGGCGGGTGAGTTCTCGGCGCATCTCTTCCATGTCCTCCATAGCGCCGCTGCGGGACACGGCCTTTCCGGCCTTCTGCTCTCCCCAGCGGCCATCTTCGTCACTTAGAGACGAGCTGACGGTTGAGCTGTCGGTTAAAGTTGCATCGATGGGAGCTTCTGTGGTCTGGACTTGTTCCGTGGTGGGTCCGGAGCTTGCATCATGGTGGTAAGTCTCGCCAGTTGAGCTGGATTGTTGCCTGGAGGACTGGGCATGGGCCTGGGAATCCGAGACGGTATGCGACTGTTCGGAATGGCCCTCCATGTCGGGACTCGGGTGGGTTCTACTCTCCGGTAACACTCAATGGCAGATAAATATGTATTATGTTATAGCCAGGCTAATTAACGGAGGGGATATGAATAGGATTAAAAGAAAAAAAAAAAAGAGGGGAGAATGTGAATAGAAATTATAAAGAAAGATTAAGGAGAAGAGTAAAGAGGACTGAACACCGTTTATATTCGGAGAATATCAGAATATTTCACTTAACCCCGGGAGCATTTGTCAGTCGCTAAAAAGGAACCTTGGAAAATTTTGGACCCTTGGAAGAACTAAGATGAACGTCGAATCATAAGCGAGATAATGAGGCAGAGTCTCGACTTCGAGAGCTATAGTGGAGTCATGGAGAGTACATGAGTCAGGTTGAATCATGTTGAATCGGAAAAAAAGAAATTTCAGGTTTCAAGCCTTCACGGAGTTAGGCTTAGGCCCGAGTTTCAGGTAGCTTCTGACTGTTAATTGGCTATTCAGCTTTGTCATCAAACGGAATATCCATTCCTATCACCTTATCAGCCTTAGGAGGCTTATGAAAGCACGTGGGGCCGGCTTTTATATTCCGGCGATTTCTTTTTTCTTTGCTTTTCTTTTCCTTTTTTTCCTGTCATATACAACTCTACCCTAGTAGAATTGATTAACAATCTTGCTTATGAATGCTCTTTAATATGGTCAAACCCCTGTGAACCCCTGTAGAATCCTCCAACACTAAGATATATATAACAAAGAATGTAACGTAATATCAAACCGGGGTGGCGTACGCTATCGGCCCGCCTTCCTAACCCAAACGTATATGTACTTCTTGTACTCCGTAGGTACTAGAGTAGTTCGGCGACTTTCCAAGATCCTATTGATCCACTCGGCCCAAAGCGTACCCCGACTCTGAGAGATCTTGGTAATCTGACTTTCTGATCTAAGCGACCTTAGTTCGCAGAAATATCGGGACGCCTCATTCACACTGCCGAGAGCTCGGCAGATGCACCCGTCCATCGGTTCCATCAGTTCCATCGGGTTCGTTTTTCTTCTCCACATACATATATTTATACATAGCACGGAGTACTCCGTAGTAGCTTATACAATTGCCTTTTTTTTTAAAAAAAAAAAAATATGAAAATAAGAAAACCCAACCCTAGCACTTTGACATCTAACATAGTTAACCAGGGTTCCCTGGTAAACTACATATCAAACTACGTACCCCCCACGTTGCCATGTCAGATATATCACATGCAGACATGCACGCTACACCTACTTTTGGGCACCCATGTGGTTTATATTTAAATCCATAGAAAGCCGTCGAAATCCATATGCATGTTAAGAGACTCCATATGCGCAATCCCCGTTAGAAAAATACGGTCTGACTCGTCTGGAATAAATCAAACTTTGAACTATACAATAGAACTTCTAACTCTGCCTATCTAGGTAGTTATTTTTGATCGCTACTTGCGCTTAGCAGCTGCTTGAGAAATTCGTTTCTGGATCTCCTCCTTTGATAGGATCTTCACGGCGTTGTTGGAGAAGACATAGCTAAGTCCAGACCAGAGGGTGGTGCCGGCAACGAGGTACCTACAATTGGTTAGCAAAAAGAACCCATTGAGAAATGCCATAAACAACGTGAAGTAGAAAAAGGAGGCAATAAAAAAAAAAAAAAAAGGGAAAAACAAAAAACATACAACAGTGAGGATTCGCTGGTGGTCACCCACCCAACTACTAACTCACCGGCGTGTGGCTTAAGTACGGCTGAGCGGACGGGAAGCCCTGTTTTCCACACCCTATGGTCGTATGTACTGGAACCAGCCTCCATGTGCCTTAGGTCGGATCATCGAGGACTGGTGTTCCACAAAACAAGAAGAGACAAAAAAGAAAACAAAAAGGGGTATAAAACAAGAAAAATATCAAACTCACTGGAATCCAGTCATAGCCTCGCTTAAATGCCAAGCACTGACAAACGCCTCAGGGACCACAGGCAGCGCAATCGCACTACCCACCAACACCAGCTGTAGGGCAGTATTGATCTTCGAGATCTCAGTAGGCTTAACTTCCGCCGAGGGAAGCGAGAAGTCCCAGTACCGGGCCATAGTCTTAGGCTCAGGCAACGAAATCCAGCGGTAGTAGATAGCCGAGATAGCCAGACCAACGTCGCGACCGAGGATGATCACAGCGAGCCAGACTATTCAATGCGTCAATCCATGTCCATGCCCTGTCCAAATACCATCAAGTGATTAGTACGAGGAGACTTACCAGGAAGGGAGCCATTCACGGCGAGACACGCAACACCAATGGTCATCAATAGCTTATCGGCCATGGGATCGATGATGGTTCCAACCACGGTCTGGAGGTTATACCGCCGGGCGATGTAGCCATCGACAAGATCGGTAATGCCCGCGTAGGCGAACAGGGATAGAGCTGCTGCGTGGTAGTTGTGGACAAGGAGATACCCGACCACGGGGGCGGCGATTAGCCGGGAGAATGTCAGAATGTTGGGCACAGTGTAGATATTCTCATGGGAAGTTGGTAGGGAAATCCGCGATAGAACAGGGGTTTTCTTGGATTCCTCGGGTCTACGCTGGGTTAGTTGCTGATTCGCTTGACCTATGTCCCATTTGGATATTGGGTATCACGGCTTGAAGGGCTGTAGACCTACTGTTCAGGGGTTTTGTTTTCTGGCGATTTTGACCCGGACCATCTTTGCTGAGTGAAGAATGATGGCGGGATCAGGCTCATCTGCAGACAACGAGGTTTTGATCCTCTGGTGAACAGTTAGAATCTGTATAAACAAAGAGCGGTAAACGACCATACCCATGTGGCACTCGGTTTAATGTCGACTGGACTGATGTCGATATACACCGGAATCCATCCCCCCGAAGAGGTTCAGCCTTGAACACGTTTGGCCGGACAGAAAGACGTGCGTTTTTGAATAGCACTTGGGATCCCTGCCGGCTTGCCCGAAGGGACAACTGGGCTGCGCATGAGCCAATCATGGTGACACCAACACAAAGGTGACAACGGCAGGCGTAGGTAAAAACCAAAAATTGACCAGCGACGCCAATAATCACAAGCTTTTAACCAGGAGCTTTAGCTGCGCATACCCGATCGTTTCGGGCTATGCAATGGTGATTCGGTGCAAGTGATCAGGGGGACCAACGGAACCTGTCGCGTCACACAATTGCTAGTAAACCTGCAAATTCAAACCCCAAACCAAAATAAAACAAACGAAGCTGATAGCGCAGGGAATGCAAATAAAATGACAGAATGCTATATAGTACAAACACAATCTAGGGATTGTTAGCTGGATTGGGTCAGTATTCGCGACAACTTGGCTGAATGGGACATACATATAAGAGAACACAAAATTTAGATCAGGTCTACCAGAAATCCAGTGAGCTAGAACCCAAAAGTTCTAGATCACGGTCGCCTGAGGTTAGAGATGAACATTGGAGATTGCACCTCGGCGATGAGTTTCTGGTCGGACAAATGGTTTATCCGCTCGTCTCTATATCCTCCACATGCAACAAACTATCCTTCCTGTCTTCTCCTACTTCCGTACATAGAAATTAATATGACAATATGTCTGCCTCTATTGAATTGCATATCCTCAAAATGACAATATCATCCTTAGGTTCCCGATGCCAGGGGTTGCGTCACAGTGATCACGATCAAGCCTATGCTCACCTGATAACCTCGGTCATTCCTGTGACCTAGAGCCCCAGGTGATAAGAAAACGTCAAAGAAAATGCTAACATCATGTCCAAGTAGTCATATAAAATATAATTTAGAACAATATGCCACGCAGGCCAAGTCAAATTACCCGCGTCCGCGTCTAGAAGGAACCCTAGAGCCAGATGGAGAACGAGGACGACACTGCGGTTTTGTCGCTTTGCGGTCGCCACGATGTCGTTTACTTCTGTTCAAAACGGGCGTGTCCCGGACTCACGCTCGTTAACTCCGGTTCGCAGTGTACCACCAGTCAAAGAAAAAGAACCACCAGATC
This sequence comes from Penicillium sp. CF05, assembly GCA_002916455.1. Taxonomy (NCBI): domain Eukaryota; kingdom Fungi; phylum Ascomycota; class Eurotiomycetes; order Eurotiales; family Aspergillaceae; genus Penicillium; species Penicillium sp. CF05. The sequence goes on from PKQL01000035.1 coordinate 89,609, forward strand.
CAAATAAGGCAGATCCACGCTTAACTATCAACCGTGCTCTCATCTATGAGCGCCGACTGCCCGGCGATGCTTATATCACCGCACATGTCCAGCGACTTCAGCATGGCTATTACTCCAGCGACGCTGTCTCAGATCAGGACGCCGAACACGTAGATTTTCTCGCCATTGCCTTCAGCTTTCACTCGCCGCACACTACCACGCACCGCATCAAGTCCGCCACTATTGGCGTATCGGTTCGTGGAGACCGTGATCTTCCAAGTTCGAAGTTGTACCCTTATGGATATCCACCCGGTAACCCACGCTTTCTTATGCATGCGCCGCATCTGATCTACGGTAGTGTTTCCCCAGAGACCATGGAGTGGACTTTCAGTCTGGCTGGTTCCCTCGGAATCTCAGAAATGCCCGTTAGCGCAAGTGTCATTCCCTCGGGGAGCCTCAATGGCCGGTATAAGCGTTACGAGATGATGCGCATCCAAGGCTCTGCGCGTACATTGAAGAACCCAGCTGGCCGCGAATTCGATGTCGAAGCTGGCAAGATCGTTTGGTCCATGGAAGAGAACAATGTCCAGCAGTCCGGTCTACCGCGCGAGTTTACCTTTGTCATGTTAGTTCAAAAGCCCTCGGCGAATAGCAAGATTTCCCTGTCGATCGATGTCGACCCCGTCATCGACGCGATGATTGGCAGTTACCCATCCTTGCTGTTGAAACTGCCCGAATACCAACCTTTGCCACGCCGGGGCGTCAACTTCCAACAAGAAGTCGGACAACCGTTTGAGCCCGTGGACCCGGTGCGCGGGTTCAACTTTGCAGAACTCGGGAGCATGTTCGATGAGTACATCGCCATGCCAGGAAGGAAGTTCAGTCGTCAGGTATGTTTACAGTCAAGCGACCAATGCGTTCATCAATTCATACCAAGTGAGCCGAAAAAGCCGAAACTAATAGATACTTCTTTCAGATCCAAATCCCAGCCGAGACCGGCATCCCTGGGGATCACTTCCAGGGCACCTACCCAGGCCAGTACGGGTCTCTCAACCCAATCCCGTACCAGCAACAACTGCAGACCCACAGCCTAGCCCTGCAGAATAACCTCCTGCAGACGGCTCTACAATACCTCTGGGCCAAACAGCCGAGGGGGGAAGAAACCCAATCTCGACCGCAGCAGGTATCCTCCCAGACCCAAAACCAAAACCAAAGCCAAAGTCACTCCTCCCCCCATATACCTC